>JANHFX010016193.1:53057-70424 GCA_027560015.1 Chloroceryle amazona
AGTGGCTGAATATGAGCCATCAGTGTGCCCAGGTGGCCAAGAAAGCCAATGGCATCCTGGCTTGTATTAGAAATAGTGTGAACAGAAGTAGGAGGGTGATCGTCCCCCTGTACTCAGCACTGATGAGGCCACACCTTGAGAACTGTCTCCAGTTTTGGGTACCTCAATACAAGAGGGATATTGAGGTGCTGGAGCGAGTGCAGTGGAGGGCAATGAAGCTGGTGAAGGGCCTGGAGAATGAATCTTATGAAGAGCAATTGAAGGAGCTGGGACTGTTTAGTTTGAGGAAGAGGAGGCTAAAAGGAGACCTTATCACTCTCTACAACTGCCTGAAAGGTCATTGTGGAGAGGTTGGTGATGGTCTCTTCTCACAGGTAATTAGTGATAGAACAAGAGGGAATGGATTCAAGCTGAAACAGGGTAGGTTTAGACTGGACATTAGAGAAAAAATTTTCACAGAAAGAACAGTCAGACACTGGAATAGGCTGCCCAGAGAGGTGTTTGAGTAACAATCCCTGGATGTTTTTAAGGGTCATAAGATGTGATGCTGGCAGACATGCTTTAGGGGTGAACGTTGTAGAGTAGGGTTAATGGCTGGACTCAGTGATCCCAAGGGTCTTTTCCAACATGAATGATTCTATGATTCTATTTGTTCAGAGCAACTAACCAGTAACAAAGTTGTTCATGTTTTTTCACATTAAACTACATTTTTTTCCTCTGTTGCAATCTATGGTTATTTTCAAAGGATCATTTTATGAAACCAGTCACTAAATGCTCTGTGTTCTAAGGAGAACCTGAAAGGGCACAAATGTAGGGACAAGAATAAATAATTTGATGGCAACTTATGTGGAAGTAATTTAAAGTATATGAATGATAATTTAACTTGAACTATGGTAGGTGATCTACAACACTTCTGTGTCAATTTTAATGCTGAAAAAAGCTAAAAACATAAGATCATATGGATACAAGATTCAAGGGGAAAATATTTCATAATCATCATGAGGAAAGAGGAAATACTCATCAGGGATTTGAAAAATGCATGTTTGCCTTAGATCAGAAATCCCTGTGTTGTATCCATTTATACCTCCTCACACTTTCCAGTATACTCTGCCAGCTCAAGATGTCATAACTTGTCCTAAGCAGGCTCCACAGTTCCTTCAGGTAAACACCGTGAGTCCCCCTGCAGCGGGTGGTGACCAGAGCTACCACAGAAGATAGTTTGACTCCATATAAAGAACCAAGCCCTTGAGTAGCATTATAAAGAGCTCATCTAAATGTAATAAGGTCACTGTGATGGTCAAATTGCTCAGGCTATTTTAAGCCAACAATCTGAAGTCCATTTTCAAGCACCTCAGAAGAGTCATGAATTTCCCCCAGCCTGTGATGTGTTCTTTCAGGATGAATGAAATGGAATATAAATACAACCTAGGGCTATTTTGGCTGCTTTGCTAGCAGTTTGTAGTCATGACTGACAGCAGCCTGGACCATGTTACCCTGTGTAGTCCCTTTAAGCTTGTAACAATAATTCTTCCTAAGGCAGGATCTGGGGTGAAAATGTCAGACCACAATCATTGCTGAGACCATTTGTTCCCTAAGCAACTAACTTTTAATTCAGGCCTAGTGGGTAGTTCCAAATAGCTATAAGCTCAAGAAATTCTTGACAGCTAGCAAGCTTCAAATGCCATATACTAAGTAAGTAAATCCAGATTTAGCCAGGACATACATGTATCTCTCAAATCACTTCCCATTAGCCCTTATGAGTCAATATTGCCTTCAAGGTAATTTAACTCACTGTCTTGTCTTCCCTGTTGATAAAAAAAATAATCTCTTCATATGAGACACCTAATGGATGATCCCCTGAAATACATGCCTAAATAATTATCTGTCTAGGAGACTCTTTCATACAGTGAGTCATCATTCACTGTCACTATAAAGGGCCTGTTCTAATTTTAAGACCCTTACTAGAATTAAAATATCAAAGTATATGCTTCTGACAGCTAGTCCACCAGAATTGCAGCAGTAATTTTGTAAAGCAAGGAGAAAACAAAAACAAGTGTTCTGAAGCCACAAATCTATAATATCCAAAATTTTCAGCACAGAGCAAAGTCAGAGTTCAAGGCACAGAACATTTGAGTTCAACCCTCTTGGAGGAATTTTCTCTTGCTACACTAATTTTCTGTAAGAAGAAGAGAAAAATACCAAGAACAGCAAAGATGCAAAATATCGTACTCCAATACAAACTTCAATTATACCTCCAGGGAAAGAACAGAAGATAAGTTACTAGATATAAAAAGCAATAGATTTTTTTTTGTTATTATTGTTGTGTAAGAGGAGGTAGGTTTGGGATTACAGTTCTTAGAAGACACTTTATTGGTTCCTATGCAGACTAGCACAGAAGAAAAAAGGTGGAAAGTAATCTAACAAGAATGCTGAGTAATTTCCACGTTCCACAGACAGCTGAAGTCAGCTTCTCATATAGTCTTTCTACTCTTTGCATTGGATTTATTTTAGAAGACACACACTGCAGACTAAATTTAGAAAAACAGCCCTCACAACAAGCAAAAACAGATCTTAGTATGAGATTAGTCTCCAGAAGTCAAAGCCAGAGCATGCTGGAGGAAGCAAACTACAAACTTTTTTTTTTTTAAAAAATGATTATTTGTAAAAAAATAATTATTTTTCCTCAGAATATAAGGGAGCAATGCAGGGAAAGATTAGGGTACAACTACAGATGGTAAATGTGTGGGTTTCCAGCTTACACAGCAATTGTGAAAAAAGGAATTACACCAGCATAGTTCTGAAAGTCAGTTTATACTCAATATATGCAAGCTGCATAAACCCATTTATATTTATGCTGCTGTTCTCATTGACTGGATTAATTAATTGCACAGAGCTTTACATAGGCACAGCTGCTCCTGCCACTAAAGCACCCATGAGAGCAGGGAGGACCTCCCTGCCATTGTTGGGAGAAAACACACTGCTTCTTCTTTGTCAAAGTGTATCTTGGCTTTACATTCAGCTGTAACTCAAATGACACGATGGCCATTTACTCTTCAATTCACACTGTTTAATCCCAGTGGGAGAAACCCTCCTGCTTCATGTCTATTACACTAAGCTGTCTGCTATTTATCAAGAATTTACTCAATGTCCCATCACTGCTGACAGTGGATCAAGAAAAAAACAAGAATACCCCTACCCCTGTTGTTGGCTAGGGCCTGGCGATCGCAAGAATATCGCGATGTACGGAAAGCTAGAACACCCCTCCCTATAGCCTGATAGCTAACAGCGCTTAGTTATGATGCAAGCAGATGGAAGTGACGTTGTAAACCCGGGTTATAAAGTGCCGTGTTGCTCACCAATAAACGCCATTTTGCCACCCACCACGCTGGTGTCAGGTGCTGATGGACCGCGCGATTATTGGGCGGTAGCTGCGCGTTTTCTGAACCAGGTCGCCACGCCTATGACAGGCAACATACCCCCAAAACTATCACACATCCCTGTCTCATAACCCTGTTCAGGGCTTTGATTTGAGGCTTGGCAGACTTTGTTTCAGTGTCCCACACCTGTAAATCTCCTTTCACATCACTCCTCTGCTTACACTCATATCCTCTTCCACAGCTGGAACCATCTTCTTGCCATCTCCAGAAGATGTTCATGTGTATCAATAGTCAGCTAAATAGATGCAGAAACAATTGCTATGAAATACAAAGCTTAGTTCCTGGAAAATAAACCTGTCTTTATTGTCTTTACACTGGCTCCTAATGCGTCTCTTCTCCCTCTTTGCATTTAAGATTTCTCTGTGTGACCTCCATGCAGACATACACCAAAAAAATATATTAAAGGTTTAAATAAGCACAAGAAATTTGGAGAATCTCCCATAGATATTTAGCACTGCAGTGAATGACTGTCTCCTCTGTATCATATTGCAGATACTGATACAGCTCTACCATAGCTTTGCTCTCAGAAATAAGCAGCTTTTTAACTGTGTGATATTTAGGAGGTGTTGATGTATTGTACAGCCTGTACCTGCTCCCAGCTTTCTGCACAACAGTAGCAGGTCAGTGGTTTCCTATTTGCTGCCTGAACAGCTTCTTGCAGTTCCTAACATTTTCTTTCCCACTGAGAAACCTATTCTCTGCTTCAACCACAGGTACAGGAAAAGATGGGCCCATGTCATGCTTTAACCTCTGCTAGCAGTTAAACACCATGCAGCCACTCAACCACTGCTTCTCCCTCACCCCCTTCCCCTTCCACACCCCCTCCTGTGGGATGGGAAGGAGAATCAGGAGGAAGGAATAAAAAAGGTGAGACCCCATAGGTTGAGATAAGGACAGTTTTTAATAAAACAACACAAAGAGATAAGAAAACAACAGTACTATTGATAGTGTTAATGAAATGAAAGACAATGCAAGTGATAGACATCAGGAGGGTCTAACTTGTGCCTAAGATGCTACTTTCCCTTGCTCCAGCTGCACTGAAACAAGTTGAGAATAGACACCACTTCCGTGGCCCAGCCCTCCACTTATATAGCAGGCATGACATCAGTATGGTATCAAATATTCCATTGGCTGGTCTGGTTGTTTATCCCAGCTGTGTCCCCTCCCAGCTGTTTGGTACAACACCTGCTTGTGCTAATTAACCCAAACTAAACCAAGGACAGCCCATCACTAGTGTTTTAGGGCTCTAGAAATGGCTAGCTGCAGTACAGAAGATGCCAGGGCTTAGGCACCAACACAGAGGGTCAAATGAGCTGTCTCTTTGCTTAGATATCTTGTCTATGCCAAAGTATGGAAAGGTACCCTGGTGGGTTCTGCTGTCAGCAGTGGAAGGGTCAGGGTTTACAGGGAGGTGGCTGTTCCTGGTGGCTCCCCCCATTCCAGTTCTCACTGCCATCCCACACAGTCCCTCAGCAATCCCCTGTCCTGGAACTCCCATTTCAGAAACCCACTCACCCCATCAATCCCGTCCAGTAGCAGCAGCCGTCAGGGCCTCGTCACCATGCCTGCCATATTTAGCTTGGCCTTTTCTGCTGACCTGCTCAGCCATGGGCATGCTGCTGGGTCTCTGGGCTTCCTTCCCACCCTGAAGGACACAGGCTATACCATGAGTGTATCTGCATGAGCTGCCTTCCTCAAGAAAAGTCATTATGTGACACTTTATCCTGGTAGCAATTACTACAGCAATTATCAATCCTGATAGATTAACATTTGTCTGTCACATAAACACTCCCCTGCATGTTGCATGAAGAACTGCTCCTGCTGTGCGCGGCATCACGACTGTGATGTTGACCTCTGTGGAACATCTGCTTAGGAGTCACTGTGGGTCACGGTACTCTGGCAAGAACAAAATGTCTTGCCTAGGACTTATAATTTTTTACATTGTGTTATGAGTGACATGTCTGCTCTGTAGTCACTGTTCTTCTGTGTCAATTATCCCAAGTGTAGCAGAAAATACTTTATTATACTTTGCATGTTATTATGTATATTATATATATATTATAAAACAGAGCAGCCAGTATTAACTACTTTTTAACAATATCCTTTTTCTTGTCACTGCAAAAATTAGGTTTACATGGAGATTATAATTAGTATGATCCACCAAAGAATGTGTTACTGCTTTTAAGGAGAATACTGTAAAAATTATTGAAAATTTGACTTGTGCAGTAATTTAGTGGGTACATGATGCCACCAGGGTCTTTGAGTCACTTCCTCTGCTGGCCTCCTTTTGAAAGCTTCTGTTATATCTTATATTAAAAAACCCCAAAAAATTAAAAATACTAAATATATTTATTATAGTCCAGACTAATGTGAGATACAGCTACCTCTGGTTGTTACTAAACCGTGCCAGTTGCCAGTTCTGCTGAAAGGTTTGTGAAGTTTCTGCAACTTCTGAGTCAGTCTGTAACACTTCTAAGCTTATGTGGAAATTGTGCCAAATCAACAATGAATGTGAATGCACAGCTTTGGGCAAAATGTGGGTGTGTAAATGCATCTGCATTGACATTGAAGAAAAATGTCCAGTTTAGTCCCTCGGAAGGTGAGTTAGATACAGCTATAAAAATTATGAGAAATTATGTTTCTATAAATAAACTAAGAATTAAGATAAACATTATTTTTTTCTGTATTTTGCAGCTGGATTCACTGTATCCCGTTATACTTCATCTGTACTCAGTCCTGTCTAGCACAGAAGTGGCAAAGAGAGTGCCATCTCGTGGATAGAGAAGACCTGTACTCAGAAAACATGGACACAGCTTTTCACCATTGGTTTGAACGGAATCACAGTGTACAAATATGACCCAATATAGCAAGCTGCATGCACAAACATTTGGTGTTCTTTGACACTCCTTCCCTTCTGATACACAGCAACAACTCTTTTGGGAGTGTACCAGAGGGCAGGTAGAACCCAAACATTTCCCTTGTTCATGTTATTCTGAATTATGCTGGTGGTAATATGTAGTAGATATTTACTTGGTTGGTTTATTAATAGAGAACAATTTCCCATAGTGGAAAATGTACCATTTTTATCATAGTATGTTAATGATAATATTTTGGATGCCAGTAAAGATCAGTAACAACTTGTATTTAGAGAGAGTCTGAATGATTAAGAACATTCCTGTAGCTTATGTTTTAATCCAGTTTTGGAATAGAGACAAAATCAGTAATGCCTGCCTATTAATAGCTGATAAATTTAAGGCATACTGCTGTGCAATCTGTCCATAAATAGGTTGTAAAAAGATGAGATGAATTGCCATACCATAACATTCAACACTCTCTCTGTAGAGTAACAAACACACGCATACATTTCTCTGTACCCGCTGAATGTTGGTCAGGTCCAGTTAATGGCTAAACTGTAAACTGGAATCTGATCCTCTGCTCAGATTTTGTCTGTGGCTGCACCACGATCAGTACTATATTGACTCTATGTCAGATCACGGAATCATGGAACAGTTTGGGTTGAAAGGGCCTTTAAAGGTCATCTAGTCCGAACCCCCTGCAATAAGCGGGAACATCTTCAACTAAATCATGTCACTCAGAGCCCTGTCCAACCTGACCTTGAATGTTTATGAGGATGGGGCATCTACAAACTCTGCAGGCAACCTGTACCAGAGTTACACCCCTCTCATTGTAAAAACATTCTTCCTGGTATGTAGTCTAAATCTACCATCTTTTAGGATAAAAACATCAGCTCTTGTCCTATTGCTACATGGTCTGTTAAAAAGTCTGTCACCACCTTTCTTACAAGCCCCCTTTAAGTACCAAAAGGCCAACATAAGGTCAGTTTGGAGCCTTCTTTTCTCCAGATTGAACAACCCCAACTCTCTCAGTCTGGCCTTCTGGACTGCAAGCACACATTGTTGTCTCATGTCCATCTTTTTATCCACCAGTACCCCCAAGTCCTTCTTGACAGTCCCACCATCACCCACCCTGTATTGAGGTCCCAACCTAGGTGCAGGACCTTGCACTTGGCCTTGTTCAATCTCATGAGGTTTACAAAGGCCCACTTCTCAAGCTTGCCCAGGTCCCTCTGGATGGCATCCCATCCCTTGGTGTGTCAGCCACACCGCTCAGCTAGGTGCCATCTGCAGATTTGCTGAGGGTGCACTCAATGTTCTCTATGTCATTGATGAAGATATTAAACTGTACTGATCCCATTACATACCCCTGAGGGACACCACTTGTCACTGATCTCCATCTGGACATCGAGACATTGACCACTACCCTCTGGATGTCACCATCCAACCAATTCCTCATCAACTGACTAGTCAATCCATCAAATCCATATTTCTCCAACATACAGAAAAGGATGTTGTGGGGAACCATGTCAAAGAATTTACACAAGTCCAGATAGATGAAAACCATCACCCTTCCCTTATCCAGTGATGTAGTCACTCCATCATAGAAGGCCACTAGGCTGGTCAGACAGGACTTGCCTTTGGTGGAGCCATGCTGGCTGTCTTGAATCACCTCCCTGTGTCTTCTCAGAGCTTCTAGGAGGACCTGTTCCATGATCTTCCCAGGCACAAGGGTGAGCTTGACATGTCAGTAGTTCCTAGGTCTCAGGGTCTTTTTTCCACCCTTTTAAAAAATAGGTGCAGTATTTCCCTTTTTCCAGTCTCCAGGGACTTCACCTGACTGCCATGACTCTTCAAATATCATGGAGAGTGGCTTGGTAACTACATCAGCCAATTCACTTAGGACTCTGGGATGCATCTCAGTAGATTGCACAGGCTTAAGTATGTTCACTTCTTCAGGTTGTCGCAAACCTAATCTTCTTTTAGTGTGGGAGGGACTTTACTCCCTCAGCCCCTCTCTTGAAGTTTATCCACATAAGAGGTGTGAAGACTGAGTCAAGAAAGTTATTGAGTACCTCAGCCTTCTCTTCTGTTGTTATCAGCTTGCCAGTCATGTTCATTGGGGTGGGTACACTTTCTTGGACTTTTCTTTTCTGGCTGACACACCTGTAGAAGCCCCTCCTTATTCTTTTCATCTCTTGCTAAATTCAGCTCCAGCTGTGCCTCAATATTCCTACACAACCAGGCAGTGTCCCTGTACTCCTCCCAGGACACCTGTCCCTGCTTCCACTGCCTGCGCAGATCCTTCTTGCCCTTTAGTTTGACCAGCAGATCTTGATATCCATGCTGGTCTCTTGCCTTCCTTGCCTGATTTCTTACACTTGCATATTGAGAGCTCTTGTGCTCTTTGGAAAGTATCCATAAAGATCTGCCAGCTCTGTTCTGTTCCCTTGTCCCTGGGGGCAGTTTCCCAGGGGGTCCTCTTGACTAACTCCTTGAAGAGATGAAAGTTTGCTTCCCTAAAATTCAGGGTCCTGACTTCCCTCTTTCCCTGACCCATATCCCCCAGGATGGCAAAATCCACCAGTCCATGATCACTGTAGCCCAGGCTGCCTCCAGTCTTCACATCACCAGTTAGCTCACTTGCACTGGTGATCATCAGGTCCAGTATGGCATTCTCTCAGGTGGGGCTGTCTATTACCTGGCTATTACCAGGAGTCTCCTGGATTGCTCACATCATGCTGTTTTTCTAGAAGATATCAGGGTGGTTGAAATGCCCCAGCAAGACAAGAGCCTGTGAATACAATGCCTCATATAGCTGGAGTAAGAAGGCTTTGTCAATAGACTCCTCTTGATTGGGCAGTCTGTAAGAGACACCAACCACAAAGTTCCTATTTGTTGCCTCAGTCTCTAATTCTTACCCGTAAGTTTTTGACCTTCTTGTGGCTGTTGGTTCAGGGACAACTCTTTACACTCTATCAATTTCTTGACCTGGAGGACAACTTCTCCACCCCTTCTCCCTCACCTGTCCCTTCTAAACAGATTGTAGCCATCAATAGCCACACTCCAGTCATGGGTTTTATCCCACCATGTTTCAATAATGACAATCAGGTTGTGGCTTTCTAGCAGCAGGGTGGCTTCCAACTCCTCCTGTTTGTTGCCCATGGTGTGTGCATTGGTTTAGAGGCACTTCAGCTGGGCTGTTGGCCATGTCACCTTAGAGGAACACACCTTAATACCTTTGAGGTATTTCACCGGTGTTGCCCCATTAGCTCATATTACCTCAGGAGCCCTTGGCTCATTTCCTTAAGACTTCAAGTGTGATGCAGTGTCCTCAGCTTGACTCAGAGCAACAGGCACCCTCTAACCTTAGTGTATGGTCCCACAGGTTGTCACAGGCAAGCCTGATATTGTGTTACTCCCCATTCAAGTCTAGTTTAAAGCTCTTTCAATAAGCCCCACTAGCTTATGAGCAAAGACCATCTTCCTCTTTTGAGAAAGGTGAATCCCATCCAAAGCCATCAAGACTAGTGCTACCTAGATCGTCCCATTACTGAAAAAAACACAGCAAAATAGTGACACTGACACCAGTCATGGAGCCATGTATTAATAGACTGTATCTTTTTTTTCTTCCAATGTGGCTGCCTGCAACTGGAAGGATAGAGGAAAAAAATCGGCTTCAGATTCCCTCATCAACCATCCCAAGTCCCTGAAGTCTCTTTTGATTGCCCTTGGACGACACATTGTGGCTTCATTTCCACCCACATGGAAAAGCCCTAATGGGTAATAGTCCAAGGACCATATCAGGCTAGGATGTTTCCTTAACCCAGGCCCCAGTGGATAGGAGACTTCCCTAAGTGGAGTGTCTGTCCCTCATATTAGACCCTCTGTTCCCCTCAGAAGGGAGTTTTCTACAACTACAACCCATCTTCCCAGTGGAGGTGGTTGTGATACAGGGGGTAGGCCTTTCTGACCTTGGCAACACCTCTGGTGTAGATGGGCCATCATCCACATCATTCACATCATCCATTGACCGGCTTTCCACATCTAGAGCCTCATACCTATTGCACAGAAGCACATGGGAAGGTGAGGTGGGCAAGGAGGGTGTTCATCTGCCACCCTGAGTTCAGATTTTCCTCCATTCACTCCTTCCTAAATGTACAAAACAAAGAACACCCAAAGGTATAAAAAAATTTAAGATCAGGTGTACACATAGAGTTATATGCATTTCTTTTAAATTATAGCACATGATACAGAGTTTGTTGTCTCTGAGATTTTATTTTGGGTTCCTGCTGACTGTGGGAAGACAGGAAACACCTGATCAGGCATAAAGCTAAAGCGGCACGGATGGTTAGTGCCTGAACAGTCAGCATGAGGTTTAATCTAATGGAAATGTCCTGAACTAACTTGAACCAGCAAAAGGAGTTAAACATTTTGCGAGGTGGGAACAGCACTTTACATCCTGTGGCTGCAGTGTTTATGATCTGATTCTTGAAGCTCTAAGTCTATACTATCAGATCATGGCCAAAAAAGCATCTTAATGTGCCATTTCACACATACATCCTCTGGGAACTGCTTTAAGCATCACATTTTCCTGACACTTGCTTCTGTCCCTTTGCATCGGTTCTGCTACTACAACTGGTCTTGTGCAGTAAAGCAGACTGAAGGAGTGATCCAGGCTAAAAATCCTGATGACTCTGTGTGCCTGTGTGTACCTGTATGTATGCACATGCACGTGTGCATGCACCTACTTCAGACTGGAGTGGGAACTTTTAACAAATTAATATCACTACAAAACAAATTGCAGTTTAAACAAGGCAGAGTAGTCTAACTTACTAAACTGATCCAGCAGCTTTGCTCCTAATTTAGAAGGATGTCAAGTGAAAACTGAAGAATTACTGTGCAGCTTTATGTTTTACACCTCTTCCAACACTTTTTGCTGCACAACATTTTGCTGATTCACTGAGGAATGAAACATTACATTCACCCAGAGTCCATCCATTTCTTCTCTTGGCTAGTGGCAAGGGTAGCTTTGCCAGCCTGCTCATGGGGAGTACTACCTTTACGCTTACATGGAGGGCGGAATGATTTTTATGTTCTCTTATCCCACAGTAAAGGGAAGGGCTTGGATCCAAACAAACCTACAAAATCTAAAATCCCTGTGCCATGCCTCCAAGCTCTTTCAAGGGTGCAAACACAACTCACAACAAGCACTGTGGGGCTGGAGTCTGTTTGGTTTATGTATCTAGAACCAGACAGTTCCTGCTTAAAAACTGACAAAGCAAAGCCTGCTTTCCTCTGCTGTTCATGGCCAGCACCAAGAAGCTGCTGTTTGTAACTGTCTTGACAGGTAACCCTTCATCCTTGTCCTTGTGCATACTCACCTTCTAGGTCTGCTGTCCAAGCTGTGCTGCCTTAGCTCCACATTTTCTGGTTCTGTCTCTGGAGTGGCTGTTGTTTATTTGTCAGAAGGTCCCTGCAAATTTAAAGTCAATTAGCTGCAGGCCATCAATCGTCAACAGAACCATGTTGTTCTCTGTCTCAGAGTCCATATTTTGACTGAGGACACTCTGCAACATCTGACCAATTACAGATAAGCAGATTCTTATCACATGAATCCACAAAAAGTTACAAAACACTGAATATCTGGGGGCTACACACTTGAAAAGTAGGTAACTGTGTTCATGAATGAAACATTACAGATAGATCAAGTTGCAAATAATAGCTGTTCTGCCTTCTTACTAATAAAGGGAGTTTCTACTTCCATTTACATCATGTGTGTTGCATTCTTTCAGATGATGAACAATTTGTTTTTGCTGAGAGACAAATTTGGGTCAATATATATTCTTAAATCAAACACAGAGCTCTTCTAACAGTTTCATATAACAGTATCAGGGAGCTCTTTAGCAGTTTTCTGGTTCTTTCAAGCCTGTTAACAAGTGATTCTCTATAAGGGACAATATTAATAGTTCCTTGGTGGTTTTCAGAAATAGAGTATATAAAACCATAGGAAAGTTTGTGGGACCCCCTGGACATATGGTGTTATCTAGTCTCACTGATGCATTTCTGTGAAAAGCAGTGGAGCAGACAAGTTCCATCAACAATTATTCATGAAATGACTGATTTGTTAAATATTGCATATAGATTGCCTGCTGAATAATAAGAAGCCAAATTTGGAACTCACTTCAGTGTAATTCGGAGCCCCTCCCTATCAGATATTAATGTCTGGACTTTTAAGTGTATTAGACCAAGTTATTACTTTAATTTCTTCACTGCTTTCTTAAAGGTTCTTTTCTAATTAACAATGATTGTACTGTTTGAAAATCTCGTGGGTTTTTTACCCCAATGAGCAGCTTAGAAGTAATGCTAGCTGTCATACCAGATCAGTCATTTGTTTTGATAACTCAGGTGATTAGTGCTTTGAAATGAAGCTACCTTATTCCAGATTCAGAATTGTTGAAACATAATGCACAATGTATAAAAAAATCTCTTTAGAAAACACTGATGTTTTAGGTTTTCCTTAGTTTGTCAGCTCTGGTAGAAGAAACAATTAATATAGACAAGGAATGGTCTTCCTTATTGGAATTGCATAAGAAAACACTTTTCACCAATAAATCAATGATCACCCTTCCTCAATGAAACAAAGCATGGGTTTGATCCAGCTGCTACTAAGTCAGAGGGAGCAAAAGCAGAGACTGCAACAGAAAACAGTCCATATTCCTTCATGGGAATTAATGCATGAGTTAAACAGCAATATTTTCCAAACCACTGAAGGTGTATTTTTCAAAAGAAAGGCTTTTAAGAGTCAAAATCTTACTGAAGCGTTTTGGGGCAGAGGTTAATGCCCTTAAACACTTTTCGTATATCTATACAGGCAGCTTAGCCTGTTCTTAAACTCTAAATGAGGCTTTAAGCTAGATTTGTGATGACCTGTGACTCACTAAGAGTTTGAGTCCGGTAGCCAATGAGTGTTGGCATGTTGCTCAAGGCCAGAGGAATGGCCCTCCAGAAAGTGTGGAGCATGTGCTGTTGTGAATAGGCCTAGGTTGCCAAATAGGAGTGGCTGCAGAGAGAAGATTTAGTTATGTAAAATGTGACATTAGCATGTTCACTTATTGAGTCCAGGTTTTTCAGTGACCCAAACTTCACTTCGAGACATTTTCCAGACCTCCAGCTACAGTTTCTCTAGAAGGCAGGAAATAGAGGCACTCAGCTAATGATAATCTAACCAGGAGCAGCTCTGAGGGCTCTTCAGCTGGGAATGATAGGTATTTTCATTCACTACAGCTGACTCCCAGCACAATTCCTCCATTTCTCAGAGGTGACAGAATAAAGTACTTATGGAAAATGCTCTTCTCCCAGCTCTTGTCAGCCTGGCATGTTCTGTACCATTTTCTCAGGCTATGAGAAGGTATTTACAGATAACACAGCTTTACATTAGTTGAATCTGTGGTCTACAATAGTATTGTAGAGTCCAATTTTAACTAAGATTTTTGCTATGTCAAACTGGTTCTTGTACACAGTTTCACTAGTCTCTTCAAAAAAATCGCAAATAAGCAAGCAAAAAGCCATAACAAAAACAAACAAACAAACAAAAAAACATAACAAAACCAAAACACCGGGAAGACTTAATAATGATTTAAAGTGGACCTAGGAGGAGAATGGGAAATGTATTACTAATGTTAAGTACCTCCTGGCATCAGGAGGAGCTTAAGGCATAGGAGGATATAGTCTTGGGCCACGAATCTGTGTTGATTGATCCTGCACACCAATGTGGAGCAAACTCAGCCCTTTGGAAGCAGAGACACAGCTTTTGCTAGATAGAAGAGTGCAGGCTGGGTTCTTCTCTTGCAGTGTTCAAGTGTCAAATTAAGGAATTCCATAGCAGTTGAAAAACTGGAACAGCTCTGCTTATACCAGGAGCAAAATGTGCTTCCTCTCTCCATCACCTCCTACCACCTGTACGCCTTGCACATGGACTAGGCATCCTTTACATGCCAGCTCCATACACTGGCAATGCACATCCACTTGCCATCTGCTCAGTGCCTTATTCAGGTCACACAGAGTCCCAGGGCCACCACTCTGTGGTGATGTGCAGATACCCACTGTGTTTTCAACACAAGTGCAACACTTCAGGGCACTTTCCAGGCTTCTGTAATACTTCTTCACAGGTACAAGGGCAGGCTAATTTCTGCAGTGTGAAAAACTTACAATTTTTAGGGAGACATTAAGTGAACAGTACCTCACCAAATGAATCACTGCTTGACCTTTCTCAAAACCTGATTTTGCTACCATTCGTTGCAGTGAAAATAATTATTTCTGAGGATGCAAAACTGGGCTTCTTCTGTTCATCCAAATAGATCTCTGGCAGCTTCACTGGGGCTCTGCAATTGTCTTTGATTAACCTAGGCATAATGACAGGAAGCTGCAAGATTGTAATGGAGATTTGCTGGATTATATGATCCTGCTCTGGCAGGGGGGTTGGACTCGAAGGTCTCCAAGGTCCCTTCCAACCCCTGACTCTGTGTGTGTGTGTGATGAATTTTCCTTAACAAATGGTCCTACCAGGTGCTAGTCTGTATATCTGCATTTGCTGCTTCACTTTCAGAAAAACAAGCTGGAGAGATTACAAGAGAGGTGTCAAAATAAAATCTAAGAAATGTAAGCTCAAAGTACTTCAGAGATGCAGTGAACCATAATGTTCTTCAAACCACAGGCCATACTCTCTCACTGCACACATGTTTTGATGGTTCTGATTTACAAATTGTTTGGAAAAGGAGAAGATTAAAGTCCCTGTTATTTGTCATTTGAAACCTTCAGAGTAGTTCACAAAGAAAAGTGGTGTGATTTTCTAGTCAGACAGCATAACTGCAGACGTGTGCAGCCCTGTAGCAGGAACTGTGACTTGAACAAAGCATTGATAATCAGGAATTTCAGAACCAAAATCCTTGATCAGATTATACCCCCATATCAAGTGTTTATTTGTACAAATAAGGAAGGCAGTTAAGGCAAGAAAACACATAGAATCATAGAATGCTTGAGTTGCAAGGGACCTTAAAGCTCATCTAGTTTCAAAACCCCTGCCATGTGCCAGGACACCTTCAACTACACCAGGTTGCTCAAAGCCTCATCAATCCTGGTCTTAAAAACTTCCAGGGATGAGGCATCCACAACTTCTCCAGGCAACATGTTCCAGTGTCTCACCACCCTGACTGGCCTGTAATTCCCTGGGTCTTCCTCATCCCTTTTTGAAATGTGGGTTATGTTTCCCCTTTTCCAGTCTGTGGGAGCTTCATCAGCTCAAGTATGCAGGCTATGGGAAGAGTACTTTTCAAGTATGATGGAAACTGGCTTTTCAACTTCATCTGCTAGTTCCCTCAGGGCCCACAGGTGGATCTTGTCCAGTCCCATGGACTTGTGCACCTTCAGGTTCATTAGATAGTCTGGAACCTGGTCTTCTCTTACAGTGGGTGGATCTTCATTCTCCCAGTCCTTGTCCTTGCCTTCTGCAACTTGGATGGTGTAGTTAGTGCCCGTACCATTGAAGGCCGAGGCAAAAAAGCCATTGGTCTTCCTGATCAGGAGGTCTGTACCAGACCACCACTATGATATCAGATATCTCCTGCCCCTGCCTTCCCTTTAACGCTGACCCATAAGCCTCATCCTTCCCCAGATGGAGTTTTATGGAGCTCCACCTGGTCACTGATGTAGAGGGCAACATCCCCTCCTCTTCTCCCCTGCCTGTCTTTTCTAAAGAGCTTGTGTACATCCATTCTCATGGTCCAGTCATCGGACCCATTCCACCATGTCTCAATTATGTTGATAATGTCATAGCCCTGCACACATCTCTAACTCTTCCTGTTTGTTTCACACTCTACGTGCACTAGTATAGAGACATTTAAGTCAGACTCCCACCAAAGCTGACTTACTGGCTAGAATTCCACTCTCATGCACTTGGTGATCCTCCTCCAGGTCCAGGGCATCTATTACTGTCAGTGGCCTCAGTGTGGTAGCAGTGGAATGGCTGAGGATCCCCTCCCCTTCGCAAGGCTATGACCAAAGATACTCTGTCCCTTCTCTGAGTGGTGTACCCCATCATCCTCCAGGAGACTGAGTTCCTCAAAGTGAGTCCCATGGTCTAAGTAACCAAAGCCCTGGCAGTGGCACCACTCCTATAACCGTTTATTGGTTTTTCAGATTTGACTGACCCTTTCATGCCCCTTACCCTTGGCTGGGAGGAATGATGAAAAGACTACCTGTGCTCCAGAGTTTTTCGCTGCTGCTCACAGTGCTTTATAATATTTCTTGATATTCTTTAGATTACTCTTGGCTGTATCATTGGTGCCCACATTAAATAGCAGCAATGGATAGTAGTCAGTGGGATGTACAAGATATGGTAGTCTCTTAGTTATATCCTTGATATGAGCCCCAGGTAAGCAGGAGATCTCTCTAGAGATTGGATCAGGTCAGGACATGGGTGTCTCTGCACCTCTTAGAGTCACCCACTTCTATCACTCGTTGCTTTTTCTTGGTTGTGCTCATCATTATGTGGGGAACTGATCAGATGGCTTTATTTATCTCCGGTGACTTACCTGATGAAGCATGTTTTTCCTCTTCAGCCTGCAGTGGTGAGAATCTTTTCTGCATGGGCTTTGAGGGAGGCTTCTTCCTCTTGATGGTTCTTACTTTTACCAGTTTTCATTTCCCTGCATTGCTGTTCTCTCTCTTTCCTGTATGATCTGGTGGGTGTGTATTTGCTTTGGAGATCACAGACTGAGGGTTACCTACAGACTGCTCGTAGATCCAGCAGTCTATCTCCTTTTCTGCCTCCCTGATGCTACGTAGCCTTTTCACTGTCTCCTGCAGCTCAGACACCTCCTGCAGGAGGTCCTCCCCCTGGACACACCTTTTACAGGCAGGTTCACCACCTACCTATTCCTGTCTTACGCTGAAGGCACTTCCCGTAGCCTGCAGACTGCACGGCAGCCTCTCCCCTGAGCAGCCCCGCCTGGCCGGGGGCATCGCTGAACGCCGGCACGCTTGGCGCAGCCCCCCCCAGCCCGGCCTGCCGCCGT
>JANHFX010016193.1:70524-80796 GCA_027560015.1 Chloroceryle amazona
CTGCCTCGAAGGTGAGGCGGGATGTGCGCCCCGGTCTTGTGCAGACGGGTTCTGATAGCTTGGCGTCTCACAGCGGGTAAGCGGAGAGCCGCCCGCTCCTTCAAAGAAGCGGTTCCCCGCGCGCCCTTCCGCGCAACCTGCCGCCCCCCGCCCGCGGGAGCTGCCGTCTCCTGCTGGGTCTCTGCTGTCCTCGGGCTTCCCTGGCTCCGGGACGTCCATCCCGCTCCGCCCGGGCCGCCTTAGCAGCCCTCCAGCAAGCCGCGGGCGCCCAGCACAGGTTTTTCTCGGCTTCGAAAAGCCCCAGAAAATGCTCCTTGCTGTCCCTTTTCACTGCGATCTCCTTTTCTAGCGCGAATTTGACTGTACTGGTGCTGGTCTCGGCGGGAGCCTCAGTTGCAGAGATTTTCAATATTCCATTCACACATGGTAGCTCTATTCTGCTTTCATCTGGAGAAATGATCTGAGAACCTCATCTCTAATGTTCCTTATCAAAGAACTGCTTAGTGATGCCACCACAATGTGATCATCCGAGGATAAATGTTTTAGAGTATTTCCTTACTCTGTACTCCCCATACTTCATATCTGACATTTCTACCTTAGGATTATCAGCTCTGCTTAGCATCAAGTATTGCTGAAAATGAGGTTTTCGAAAATAACATTCATTATAAATATACCCATTTTAATTAAAAAATAAGTCATCAGGGAAATACAATAAAATGATTAAATGTTGTGTAGAGATTTTTCATATCATAGAGATGTCAATTCATAAAAGAAATCCAAAACTGACAGATGTTGAAAGAACAAAGGCCACAAAACTCAGTTTTAGAATCTATCCCGAACATTGATTCTAAACTCTGACTACAATAATAATACTGGTTTTGACAGGCTCAAGAGTGTCCACTTTCTACCACCTGTTCAGTAAATCTCTAGAACTAAAATAGTCTTCTGCTGTGATTTAGGAAACATATGAAAACAAAAACAGAAGATGCTAATGAGATATGGCCTCAAGGTCTGTACTAAGCAGAACAATAATGCAAGCGAGTAACTACTTCCAAAAACTGGATAACAAATAGTTTGGCTGAGCATTCTAAGTTTGACTTCATTGCTTTGTAGGCTGGCTCCTAAACTGCACTTTTTAGTACTTAGACTTACTCTCTAAGCATTTAGAGACATGCTATGAAATGCTGGTAAGCAGCTCAAAAAAAAAAATCAGATGCTAAATTGAAACCTGAAGGACAGCTTCACTCCTGCTGACTACTGATGACAGCTGGAACCTGGACTATTGTAAGCGTGTATCCATATTGACCTGCAAGCTATACGTCAGTTTAAAAGGGCCAAAAATATATAGATAAAGACCTTTTCAGCTTCTGTTATATTTCACTGTGCACCTGTCAAAACTAACAAGCTACAACCTGAGGAGGGAAAAGAATACTTGAACAGCAGAGGAGAGAAAAATACCTGAATATCATTTCATGCTGCTAGTTAACTGGTTTTCATACTTCAGAGTGTAATCTAGTGCTGATTTGCACACAGAAGTAAGGTTTATTTTCAAAACAGTCATTACACCATGGAATTTTTCACTAAAATAGGAAAGCATCAGAAACCCTTATTTTAAACAAAACTTAGTCTGACTTCATTGGCTTCAATGACAAATGTCTGGGGAGGAGTTAACACCATGCATCACTAGAGGTTAGGGGTAGACCTGATGGAAAGCAGCTCTATGGAGAAGGACGTTGGAGTCCTGGTGGACAATGTTATCCATGGGACATCAATGTGTCCTTGGACAATAAGTTATCCATGGGACATCAATGTACCCTTGTGGCCACAAGAAGGCCAATGGTATCCTGGGGTGTATAAAGAAGATGGTATCCAGCAGATTGAGGGAGGTTCTTCTCCCCCTCTGCCTCAGTGAGACCACATCTGGAATACTGTGTCCTGTTCTGGTGTCCCCAGTTCAACAGAGACAGGGAAATACTAGAGAGAGTCCAACAGAGAGCTACAAGAGAGAACTGGGGCTGTTTAGCCTGGAGAAGAAAAGACTGAGAGGTGATCTTATTAATGTTTACAAATATCTGAACGGTTGCTGTCAAGTAAAAGGGCCCAGTCTCTTTTCATTGGTGCCCTGTGATAGGATGAGAGATAATGGTCTCAAACTCAGATAGAGGAAGTTCCACCTTAACATGAGAAAAAAACTCTTTACTGTGAGGGTGACAGAGCCTGGAACAGGCTGCCCAGAGAGGTTGTGGAGTCTCCTTCTCTGGAGACTTTCAAAACCCTCCCGTGTGGCTTGCCCTGGGTAATCCTTCTCTGGCATGGAGTTCAGTCTCAATGACCTCCACGGGTCCCTTCTAACCTGTACCATTCTATGATTCTGTGATTCTATGCATTACACCTTGACTTTGTCTAAAAATTACTTCGACAATCTAAACGAAAACCACAGGGTTACTAACAGGAATGCTGTCAAGGAAATATAGTTACATCCACTGCAACCTCAATGCAAGCTTCCTTCAATAAATATAATAATGGCAATGATCTTGAAGATAGAGGAAACAGCACAAAACAGCATAAGAAAAAGGTATGAAGTCAATACAGTGTGTTTTCAGAGCAAATTGAAAGGGGAAAAATCAGATATCTTAGGTTCCTTGGCATCTGTAAACATAACATTTGGGGTAATCTCAAGGCAAAGCAGCCATATAAGGTAAGTCTACAAGTTTTCTAAAGTCATTCTACAGGCTGTCTTGGCCTTCTAAAGCATGGTAGGTAACAGCAAGTAATCCTCTTTCTTCTTTTTTTTTGTTATAAAATTACTTTAAAGTAAGGCAGACATTTTTCTCTCTCACTTTTTAGGATCTATAAATGATCTATATAAATGTTCTGCAATTATGGTACTTCTGGAGATTTTCCATGCAGAGTGAACAGAAAGGGAAATCCGTGAAGTTATGGCATTTTAATCATGCAAAGAATAATCTTTTTCTTCTTTCTCTCTGAATTCTTCATACAAGGTGTCTTAAAATAGGTAAGACAGGTTCATTACTGTTGTCATAGTTGTCAGCTTCTGGCAGCTCCACTACTGGATAAAGGTGTCTATGAATATTACTCATGCACTCCTGTCCAGCCTCCCAAACTCTGTACAAGCTTCCCAAAACTACCCTCTGCTGCTCTTACCAGACACTCAAGTCTGTTCTTCAGTTACTTAATGTGATCTCTGCAAGGGTCCCCTTGTTACAATATGTCAGTTTTTTCTTATTCGTGCTTCTGCAGTGCTTCTTACTTACTTTGTTGATATGTGAATATTGTTATTGATATATGAATCACTTATTTAATAAAATAATTTTTCCCTTATGTTCAGAGCATTCTGGCTTGAGATTTGTCTTGCTAGTTAGAACTTCACATCTCAGAGAAGACCTGAAATGCTATATGTCAGAAGAGTAGTCAGGTCATAGATCCTTGAGATTAAGCAGAGACAATGTTGTGGTTTTTTTTTTTTTATTTCTTTGGTTATACTGAATGTGTCTGTCTACAAGCATATCCTTCTTTTGACATAAAAGGATTCCAATTAAAGCTAGAATTCTTATTTAGACTACAACGTTTCCATCATGCAGGCATCTGTTTAGACTTTTCACATAAATCTGCCTTTGATTCTTTCACTATTTAGTAAACATGCATAGAAGTTTCTTCTGAAAATGAGATTTCATGGACATGTAGGAAGAAAATACATCTTTCCTTTTTCAATGTTAAGAGGACCAAGTGTGAGAAGATTCAGATATTGTTCTAGTGGAGTGAAGGAACTCTACAGAAGTTTAATTTTCTTCTTTACTTTTCTATACAAACTTTGATTAAAATCGAATTTACTTTATTGTGAAGCTAGATAAGACATCGTAAAACATTTAGCATATGCTGTTGTTGTATGTTTAGTCCAGTTCATTCTCTCCTCATACCTCTCCCCCTATCTGTCTCACCCTGGAAGTGGCTGGGTGCTAATCATACACCAGTTTTGACACGCTGGAGCTCTTTACAAGCCAATTAAATTCACTAATTTGGTTCAAAACTAACCTAACCTAAAAGATGAAAAAAGCCATTATTTTGAGGTTAGTGACTTTGTTCAAGGAGAGTCCAATAAATACCAGAGATGGCACAAAAGAAGAGTATGACAAGACCTTTGGCTTGTAGCAGGGACATATAAGGGGAAACTGGGAGGGCAGATAATTAGTCCTTCCCTCTTTCATGAAGACACCCCATTAACATAAAAATGAGCAGAACTTGGCCCTTCTTATTAATGTACCTACATTTCTGTCATTGTTTTCTAAGGACCCATCTCAGTTTCATCTTTAGATGCAAGGCATCTCATGTAGCTAGAAGCTGAGACACACTCAGGAGCTGTGATTAAAAGAATTGTGCCACGTTGTCAGAATTCTCTTTATATACTTTGTAAACAATAGGAAATTTAAAATAAAAGACTTCACTGCCCCAAATAATTATTTTATCAATCTTACAACCTAACTTCAAATTTTTAAAGATATTTCTGTTTTTTTCCATCTTCCTTTTATTGGTTCAGCTCCTGTTCCCTGGTGCATCCATCCAGTGGAGAATGCAGGAGAGCTGCCTCTGTATCACTGTGCTTAAGCTGTTGCTAAGATGAGGAAGATTTCATTTTACCTTCTATTAGAACAGTCTGGATTGGCTGCTTAGGCCTTGGAGATTGTTATGCAAGGCAGACGGCTAATGAGAGGACATTCCCCCTTCCAACCAGGCAGGGCCAGTATTATTAAAGAAGGAGATGTCCATCTCAACCACAATCTCTTTCTTGATCAGTTTGATGTAGTGTCAAATTGTTTCTTATTAAAAGCAAACATCTCTTTTTTTTTTTTTTTTTTTTGGTTACTAGTCTGGCATCCTTTCCCTGAAGCCAATTTATATTGGTTCAGCAATGGTGTTTAATCCTTAGGCTAAAAAAATGTCACCACTCGGTTACTGAAGTAGTTGCAGTTTCTCTGCTTTCTTGAAAGACCATGATCCTACATTCCTTTGCAATAGTCTAGAGGCAATAGAAAAGATAGTGTAGGCCTGCTTTTTTAAAAACAATAATAAAAATGTCTGTTAGCTCATGAGTCTATGAAGGCCTTAATTTAAATTAACAGAAAATGTAAAAGTAGAGGAAATTAGGGCAGCTGCAAAAGAAACCCCAGAAGCAAAAGCAGATTAAATTAGAGTGATGAATAAACACATGCAATATCTTATTTTTCTTCATATATTTTCCCTTAGTGTACCTTGTTCCTTAAATCAAGCAACAAGTCTAAACCACATGGTTTCTTCTGTAGATGCCTATTCATTCTACCATAGTGGTCTTTCAGATGATGAGCAAAGGAACTGCAGAACTGCTTTAGTTGAGGAGTGACTCTCTCAGTGTGCTGAGAGCCAAGAGTAGCTGACAAATTGCTCTGCGCTCATTACCTGTCCCACACTGTCACAGCTTGAAGCTCTTCATCCAAGAGCCAGCACCAGCTTAAAATTCAGCAAAAATAGAGCATTTGGATTTCATTCTAAAGATTGGATGGCAATTATTTTATTCTGTTTTATTATACTTCTATTGCAAGCTATATTCTTGAACTTTCGGATAAATAAAGAGATTTTTCTGCTTGCAGGTAGCTTAATGAGGAGGTTATACCATCAACCTTTACACATGTAACAAGCCCCTTTTAAGTCTGTGGAATTCCAGAAGGTAGTAAGAAATGGTCTCATACGTGAAAAAAAATGTGGACTAAGAACTTAAATTGGAATATTCTAAATTCAGATTCTGTTAATATCAAGTGACCTCAACCCATCCAGTCCTGACTGGAAGTCAAACAGGTATGGTATTTGCAGCACAGATTTCCTTTGCTCCACTGTTGAAGTTATTAGGAGCAAACAAAGAAATAAGCCTTGTAACACAATACATTTTCCCCCTTCTTAGAGTACCTCTTTCCTTCCTATCCTCCATCATTTCCTACCAGTAAAATTTCTTTAAATTTTCTCTGCAGTACATGGGCATAGTTCTTTTATTCGGTTAATAGGCATTTCATTCAGGGACGATAAAGTGCTATTTCATGATTCGGTGTATTTAATAATGTCAGAGTTTTCTGGCATGGAATCCTTATTCTAAACATATTTTTCTTCTTGAGAAATTGGTTTAGTGAGCAGTTTCAACAAGAAACTTTGGTAGGACAACAGCAGTTGCTTCTAGCTTTTGCTTTTAACTTTCTGTCATACAACATTACGGAAAAATAGAATTGGAAACGTTGAAAAATAACACACATTACCAGCAGCATGCCTGCTCTGTTGAACATTCAAGACAATGACTCATTGCAAATAAGTAGGAAAAGATGGAATGAAAAATCCCTGCCTTTCCCTGTTGACGGCTTGTGGGCATTTCAGTGTTTTCTCAGGTGATGCTTTCCTAGAGCAGGTGATTGGGTACTTGTTGGACATTGAAGAGGGCTTCTGGATAAAAGGAGTAAGTTAGGTGGAAATAATACAGAGCCAAGGAGAGACATGTATCTGACAGCGTTTCTTCCACTTTATTTAGCACAGTACTCTTTCACAGTGGTGCTGTCTTCAGTGTATTGCAGACTAGACTGTTTCATATCACACTGTACTGTTAAAAGGATGCACATGCAGGGACTCACTCTACTACATGCAGAGTTTTCAAGGATACTCTCCCCTCCTCCTCTTCCTACTGACAGGCTGGTGAAAATACACAGAAGACTGGGATAATGGGTGGAGTTACTGCCTTTTTTTTTTTTCTCCTCAAAAGGCTGTGTCCTATCAGTTGAAGCCCTATTATAAGACAGTGCTGCACAGTCATTGTTGTATTGTGCTGTGTTGGATGTTGTTTTTTGAGTATGGCAGTTGTTACAGATCTATCTGGGAGCAGAAACATGTTGTAGACTTGTTAAACAGATACTGTTTAACCATGGAAACTCCAGAAACAGGCAGAGTCCACACAAACCTTTGCTTTCCTATTCAAAGAATTGTTAACCAGCTTTTCCATGCATTCAAACAAAACAGTTTCTTCTCTATTTGGGCCACAACATTAACTTTTGGGATATTTTTACCGTTCTTTGGGAAAAAGAAGGAGTAATATGTGGTGCTTACATAATAATTATAAAGTAGAATTTGATCCAAGGCAGTTTACATTAATTTCTGGAGACTTTTTATATGAGTTTCTACTCCTGGCATGAAACTTTTAAAACAGAACATCTCAAATACATTTGGCACACACTGCTTCTCTCCCAGGTGTGTTTTTGGCAGCTGAGTACACAAGGCTTGCTCCCAGCTGGCCAGTACAGATGTCAGCACATGAAAAAGCAAAGCATGCTCCCGTGCTGGTTATTGCAATTGCTGAGCTATGTCTTGTCTTGGTCTCCTGATTTCAAGAGCCATGGGTCTGTGGATCATCAATATGTCTGGTTAGTTCAATCTACAGGAAACTAACCTTTATTTCATTTTCAGGATGACTACAGACAAACTGGAGAGAGAGCACAGAAAAATGTAGAAAAGTGCCTATGGAAAAGCGTTTAGGGAGCCCATGCATCCAGAGGTAGCATACAGGTAGGACATTGGCAATTGTATGAAAGGTATCTGTTCCCCTCCACTTATGTGCATACATGCAGCCTGCGTTGAGATACTGTGTCTTAAATTAGACATGGAAATGTCCAGGAATGAGTAGGCTGTTTAGCTCCTGTTTCCTATCAGTTAATTTCTTGCTGAGAAAATTAATCTGTATGAAATATCAGAGCAACTTATTGCAGTGAAATGCCAGTGAAAAGACCTATTTGCATGTGTACTGAACAACTTGAGGAGAATGCTCTCCAAGGTTTCTTACTGTGTGCAATAGGTTCTGGATCTCAACAGGCCTCTGTGTTTTCATGAGTCAGTTAGAGAAAGGTTTTTCTTCTGTCGACTTTGAATGCACATAAAGCATAGTTTTAGTCTCAAGAGGTAGCTGACCACGCATGTCTGTGTGTTTAGAAAAAAAAGCATTTAGAAGTTCTTACAAAAATATGAAAGGAACCAAAATATAAACAGGCTTCTGTAATTTCTGAGCAGACTGTGTGATGAATCTCAGTGGCCAAGAGTAAAAATTACCTTACCCTCCCAAGAGCTGCTACGTAGATACAGTAACGGCATTACTGATAAACTAATTGTACCGTTTACTGAATGCCACCCTGTGTGCATCTCCTTTGGTGGGAAGTAGTATATCTCACATTTCTGCTTTTTCTTCAGGTGCTTCTCTTTGCAGAAAATCATGTTAGTCATCTATCTGCTTGTTAGCTTTTGCTCTCCTTTTGCTAACTGAAGAAGGAAAAATACATGCTCCTGTGGCAAATGACAGACAGACACGGAAAAAAAGTCAAAGAAGATGAATGAGGTTTCATCACAGCAAGAAATTTAAGGAAAGGTTAGAGGTGACAATAATGGGCATGGTGTGTAGCCTGAAGTAATCTTGTAAACTTCAGGGAACCAGACCAGATAATCCAACTTGCCCTTTCTGTCTCTGCTGTCTTTCAATTACTGTGTACCATCACGCTACGCAGAAAATGTCTACTGATGGTGACAGTATTTGTAGCCAGATCTCAAAGGAAGGGGTACAACAAATTCTAGGATGTAACCACTTTAAGTGATTTATTCCTTAAGCATGTCATTGTCTTGGATCCCAGTCTTGACCTTAAGCTTGTGCCTATGTTATACTTTAAAATTGTCTTCAGTTTGGTTTGGTTTATTGTCCTCACATATAAGCCTAAATCTTAGTGAGTTTGACATGCGTTGAGTTAGGACAAGTATATTAGACACCACTTAAATAAGATTTGGAGGAGCAGTTATTTTTTGTGAATGTATATTAGAAATAAATATAAAAATATGACCCTAATAATGAAATTGCATTGCGTAAGTAAATTTTCTTCTCAGATAAGTTCTACAACACCATTAACATATGTCATTCTTAATACCCACTTTTAAAAGAAACATCAAGAATTATTTAGTTATAGTATAATCTCAGCTCTCTTAAATATTTATTAATTTCACAGTTTATTAGGCCAAAATATGGTCTTTCATTATGCTTGTTTGATTTTTTATTCAGTCTCTATGCAGCTGTTTGAATGGTGTTGGGAGTAGTGATTGGTCTTTGATACTGTCTATATGCTCTTTCACCTACTAAATAAGCACGGAATTGGTTTAACATCCAGCTTCATGTAGCTGGTTAAACAAAACTAGCATCTTGATCTTTACACCTGCATTTTTGTACCTGTTGTGAAAACAGACTTAAAAACCAGGTATCATCCTAAAGTAATTTAATTCTAGACCTTTGCTCAGTTTTAAGAATTCAGCTTAAACTATATGCAAATCCTTCTAAACCGGGCCCTTTATATACATGTATTCCCTTTTATGTGAACAGTACTTTGTTAATGGTTCAATAATTAAGACAGTTCAGATTTTAAAGACTTCAGGTTTTAATTGGTTGAATATTAATAACGGATCACTTTCAGTTCTGTTGTGATATGCAAATTATTGATGTCTCAGCTGTGTTTGTTTTCAGGTATTAGACTATCCGCATAATGCGAAATAACAATCTCCAATTATTTCAATTAGATGCAGTCAGGCTTTAGAGCAAGATATTTATTTAATTTCTGTAAATGAAGAAAGCAGTTGCTATTTTCTATGCCAGATGTTTACTGCCCAGAACTAGCATTTAACAACTGGTATGTGTGCAACACATAAACGGTTTTCTAACTGAATTATGTTAGCGTTCACAGTAGAGGACAAGCAGTTGAACTCCCCTTGCAAGATTTCATTTGGTTAACTGACTCTTCTACCTTGGAAAGAGATGTCACCTTGTTTAGGGGTATTCATTAATGTTTTAAAGTATATTGTGAAAGGTAGAGTAAATAGGAGTTCTTAATTAGCAGAATCTGTTTTGCACAAGTGCATAAATTAGAGGATTTTTTTCATCAGACTGCAGCTGTTACCTAGGCAGAGAAGAAATTTCACCTAACCACTAAGAATGAGATAGACAAAATAGCTGTGTTGTCTTAAGAACCGGTCGGGTATGTCTCCTCGTAGCGATTTTGTTCCATAATTGCAATTCACATTAAATGCAGCAAATGCTACCATCCTTCCCACTCAGTTTCCACCTCTACTTTTGTTTCAAGCAGGGGGAGGGATCATCAGAAAAGATGGGGTTAGAGTTCTTTCTTCCTTTTCCTTCCCCGCTCCTCTCCCCCCAGCCGCGGTGCTAGC
>JANHFX010016195.1:343-56907 GCA_027560015.1 Chloroceryle amazona
TAAGAATAATTAATATTATTATTTATAGTAATTAATGGGTACAGGATAAAATCCCACGTTTAGCCAGAGGATCTTACCACCTATTTTACTACCATGCTGTGTACAGAAGACACAGAAAGATAAAAATCTATCAGTTTGCAAAGCTGGAAGGGGACAAAAACATAAAGAAAGGTTTCTATTTTTAAAGAAAACCTTTCAAAACAGTTTCAAATTGAATATTTCAAATGAAATTCAAAGTTTGAATATGGAAGTAGAAAAAGTGACATCATGGCAAATATCACAGCGTTCAGTGGCCAAATTCCTCTCCCTTGACCATTCCATACACAGGTCTAATCCAAGGTCATCCATCAGCAAGGATGGAAGTGTGGTGCATGAGTTTTCTAGAAGAGAAATGAATTGGGGTGACTGAAATTTGTAACTGTCAGTAATATGGTCATTTCTGATTTGTTCTTTTGTTGGTGATGAGGCACAGATGTGAAGATCCAGCCTTGGTATGTCTATCGAGTAAGTACTTGTTATTGGCTGTTGGTCTTTGATGTATGAGTTCCCAGAAATGCTGAGCATGGTATTGACTGGCCACTTCTTCTGATGAACTGGCACCTTAGTCTTTAGTGTCAGCCAGTTCATTAGCCAAAATGAGTCTACTTCCACCCAATCTCTTATTAAAATAGAACAATTGTCTGGTTATGTGTTTCAAACTGTGAAAGACTGTCAGTGCACAGGAAACTGAAGACTTAGTTATGTGATGAAGGAGCAATGAGTCCAAGTCACTGACAACTTTTACAGATACTGGGTCCTCTGCCCTTGGCGTTTCTGAAGTAGATTGGTGAGAAGGTGCCTACAAGAAAAAAAATGAAGCTGAAAATCTGAATCTCTCAAGGGGACGAAGGAAGAAAGTGAGTGATGGATTGATTTACATTTGTAGTGTTGAATAAGAAAAGTTAAAAAAAGAAAATAAAAAAAAAGAACACCTCTGAGAGTGACATTAGGCAGTTAAGTAAGAGAATATGGACACTGGACCCCATTTCCACCATTTTAACTGGCTACTGAGAATTTGTGGTGCAAGATGTGTTTCACTACCTTGAAAAGAACTGGAATGCAAATCTTACCTGGCATTAATGAATGCTGTTTGGTATCTCTCATTACAGAGATCTTAAAACACACTCATTAAAATTGTTCACTTTGAGCATTTTTTTTTTTCTTGAATAAAGACTGAAACTTCTACCAGGAAATACTTATTTTTGGTATCACCATGTATGGGTAGACTGTGGTGCATAGCTTAAATAACTGCAGGGCATCAGCGTATGACAATACCGTGCCAGAGCTGCTGCAGCCAGATGGAATTTTATTCTATCACAGCTATTGGTTCTCACCAAACACATGAACACATTATACAGACCATCGCTCCCAACGACCAGTGAAGGCCAGGGATGCTGTATCATCTCAAAAAGATCGTCATGCAAATAAATCTTTGGTGAATATTGTTTAGACCTCAACAGTTTATCATCACAACGTTATACTGCTTAATTTGCATTTATCATCACTACAAGAGACCTAGAATGAGAGCTAAAGTTATGTTTGCAATATAGCCAGGTTCCTGTTATGCTTCCTCTGAATCCATGCCACTCCACTGGAGCTCCTCATACTACTGGAGTCCCATAATAGTTTAGAAAGAGTCTTGAAATTAGGTGAAAGCTATCATTATTTTTCAAAACCACACATGAATGCACATTCTTGCATCTGGCAGAAGTGTCACTGCCGGCTGCTGGATGAAAGTGGGAGATGACCCCTGATGGATGTTACAGTGTAATTAGAGCACCTGTAATTATAACAATAAAGTTAACATTTTTTTAAAGCAATAACAGTTTGATTATGAACATGCTAAGTATTTTATTTATGTATCATTATCTGTGATCTGCAACTACCAAGCTGTAGGAGAATTTCAGGCACTTTTCATTTGAATAATTGGAGACTTTCTGCCATACGACTGATTCATAGCTTTTTGAATACTGAATATTTTGTTGGAGTGTGTGTGTTGTTGTTGCTTCTAGAAAAAGAATGTGTATCTGTAACTCTTTAGATAAAATTAGTGAAGCATTCTCTGACATTGACTGAGTTTTTCAGCCAGTAAAACTTTAGATGTCATTGTTTCATCTACAATCAGTTGAACTTCAGTCACTACAGTCTAGAGTGGGAAGACCATAGATTTATAGAATCATAGAATCATAGACTGTTAGGAGTTGGAAGGGACCTTTAGAGATCATCTAGTCCAACCCCCCCGCCAAATCAGGATGAAGCTAAAACGGGACCCATAAGGATCATTGAGTCAGCACCCTCAGCACCCCTTGAGCACCATCAGCACCCCTGCTTCTGCTGCTCCCCTTGAGGAATATGTAGACTGCAATGAAGTCAGCCATCAGCCTTTTCTCCAAGCTGAACAAACCAAGTGACCTCAGCCAGTCCCCTTAAGCCTTGCCCTCCAGGCCTTTCACCATCTTGCTTGACCTCCTCTTGACAAACTCTAATAGTGTGATGTCCTTCTTACATTGAGGTGCCCAAAATTGCATGCAATACTTGAGGTGGGGCTGCACCAGTGCAAGATGACTCAGGTCACCATCTAATACCCTGTAGGTTTTAAACCTGCTGCATTTCTCCAACAGAAGTGTTGGTGCCATTTGAGAACCCTCTTGTCCACGCAACACTTTCATAGTGGTGGGTGTGATACAAAACCTGCAGGAGACCTATGCCCTTCTGGAGAAACTGGCAGAATATCTGAGTGCAGTGATGTGGCTGCAGCACTGGACTCTAAGAAGCACCCAGCCATACGGCATTAAAAGAATATACATCCCAGTATGTGTAACACAGTAAACAACCAACTTCAGCAGTTCCTGGTGAAATGAAATCATTCAGCTATCAAAAATTGTAGGTGAAACAACGCCATCTAAAGTTTTACTGGATTAAAAATGGTGAAATTAAAAAAAAACCCACTGCCTGTTCCATCTCTTTCCTATTATATGAGTTCTCTCACCTGCTCATTCACCCCAGGTACCTTCTTGAGCTTCTCTTAAAACCATATAAGCTGTGCTCATAGGTTGATTTCAAAAAACTGGGTGCCATGTTACTCATGGCTCAAATCCAAGGCGACTCGTGTTGAAAAGGATGGTTTAAAATTGCCAAAGGAGGATCTCAAACAACTGCACTTCTGAAAGTCTTTCAAGGTTTCTTCATGGTGACTGTTCACAAGTGAAGACAGAGTGTATTCCACTTGCTAAAACTGACACAATTTCTTTTATTCTCAGAAAGGAATACAGTTGGAATAAAAAATCAGAATTCTGCATTCTGACCAACTAAGGCTCAAAAATAAGTAGCATTAAATTTACCAGTTCCACAAAACATTGTGACTGTGGTGCATCTACGTACAATGTGTAATTATTAAGGCTGAGCTTATTAAGCACATTTGGAAATTGGCTGAATTGCTTGATTTGGTAAAAAATTACATGCTACATTTAATCAGCCATCCTTTAAGGAACAAATGTCATTAAACACCACTTAATTAGCTGTTCCTACATCCCCACTGTGTGAAAAATTGTATCCTTGATGACTACAAAACATTTTTAAGGTCAAATGTGGTGAATAAAAATATCATTGAATGCCCTCTGGTAATAGTCTACATAAAAGTGCAGCTCATTTGCATTAATTGAAAAGATTAGTTCTGTATCACAGTTAATCAGAATCTGATGCCTGTACTGTACAGTACAGAGAAGACCTTATATAGTTAAGCTTACTTTTTTTTGTTAGTTTTTTTTACGTCTTTTCATTTGTCACTGTGGATAAATATGAAAATACCTTCTTGCACTATTAGTTTAAGATTCCTGCTTTTTCCATACACCACATTTGGAGAGAAGAGAAACAGAAAGCAAAAAGACAGGAACTGACCACTTTAAAAAAGAATAATCATTTTGTTTGTTTGTTTTTCTCTGTTTTTTTTCTCTCTGTAACCAACAGATTTCTCCTTCTGCATCCGCATGAGATCTGATATCCATCTCACTCTTACTCACTCACTCACGCACGCACGCACGCCTTTCCTGCCTATTTCCCCTCTCCTTGCTCCTCCCTGACACTATGTAATGTGCAGTGCCGTGTGCCTGAGACTCCAGCCTGGTTATTTCACCAAGACCTCTGAGTGTTACTGCTTTTTAGAAGAGGTATGTCAAGAGCAGTACTCTTGGCAAGCTCCAGTGAAACAAGTGAATAATCTGAATCACTGGTGTCATGCCTTGGTGTATAGGAAAAAAAAAAAAGAAAAAAAGAGAAGAAAAAGGTGAGATGCAAGGATAAGATTTTATCTTTGGATAGGAAGCTGTGGCAGGTGTTGTGGCTTGTGACAAAGATTTCATCTGCTCCCTAAGCAAACTGTGGGAGGGATGTCAGCATGATCCCTGGCAAGGACTGCAGCATAGAGCCTAGCAGACTTGCAGACAGTCAAATTTCCTTAGCTAGTAAGAATGAGTTCAGTATCACCTGAAAATTGTACTGATCCAAGATTTCACTGTGACATCTGGATTCACAACAAGACCATTTTTCTTCTGGATATATTCCTAGAGACATAAGCACTAGGACAGTGAGCTTGCCAGGCATATTTCATGGAAGAGTTCTCCCTGTTGCAGATACTCAGTGGCTTTATTTCTCTTTTGAGCTAGAAGTGGATGAAAATGTGGGAAGAATTATTTTATTCCACCTTAATGTCTCCTGTATTTTGGAATTCTACAGGGTTATTTTAGTAAACTTTGGTATAAATGCCCCCCAAAAATCCCAACCGCACACCCTGCGCTATTACTTTAAATTAGGCTTTGCAATACCCATGGGGTTCATGACATTTGAGGTTACACTAGTATGTAAGATTTAGCAGCAGTTCTGTAGGTGTATAAGTGGTGTCTGCATCTCATAGGATCTTTAAAAGATGGATTTGTGGCACAGTTACCTTCTTCTTGTTGTACCTTCTCATGATTTCTTCAGTTTTAAGCACAGTTAACAGATACAGATGAAACAACCAAAATACTTAATTTTAAAGCCTCAAACACTGGAATGGAATAGACTTCCTAGGGAGGTGACCGATGTCCTAAGCCTCTCAGTGTTTTAAGAGGCATTTGGACTATACCCTTAATAACATGATTTAACGTGGGCACAATGACGCCCTGCATTGGTTAGGAAGTTGGACTAGACGATTGTTGTAGGTCCCGTCCAACTAAAATAGTCTAATTCTAGTATATAGTCTAGTTTAATGTGTTAATGTAATTGCAATGTCTGGGAGAACAACAAAAAAGGGCTGCTACAAAACCTGTGTATTTCCTTTGTAAATCCAGAAACCAGAATTAAAAAGGAAAAAAAATAAATATCCAAAACAAACAAAAAAACCCAAACAAACAAACAAAAAACACACAAAAAAACCCCACGAACAAAAAAAAACCACCACCAAAACAACAGCAACAGCAACAACAACAAAGCTCTCGTAATAAAATCAGTGGGTTTTGTAAATTAAATAACCCCCAAAGGAAACATGTTCCCTTTTCAGTTTCTTTTCTATTTTCTTGTCATTGCACAGCTTTCTTCCAAATACATACACCAAAAATAAACTGCACAGTGTTTCTTTTCAAAGGCAGAACATGGTTTAGTGCGCATAGTTCTGTTGAGAGCTAAATAGTAACATTCTCTTTAGATCTAGAAGTAATTCCTTATGCTTGCAGTGATAAAAAATAGTCATACTCCTGAAGCAGACATGTAGAAATTGAAGGGTGGGAGAGGAATACAGTGAGGACATTATTTATATATAAATATTTCATTATAATAAATATTATAAATATTTAGATGTATTTTTCAAAATAAATGCAGGATACAGCTGAAGGAAACACAAGACATTAATAACTATGTGAACAGAGGCCACACTCTCCTTCTGTCTCCCAACGAAGGAGTGTTCCAGGCACATTTTTGCCAAGGAGACAAGTTGATTCCAAACATTCTTCAGTTTCTTACAGGGCAAAGGTCTAACCCCTGAGTCCTTGTTATCTGCTGAGCTCTTCTGAAGTTAGCAAATTCCTTTAAGCAGGTCTTTGGCTCCACTCCAGTACAATTCTCCAAAGACTGTAATAAGAGTGTGTCTAACTAATCTCTTACAAAATAACTAAGCATTAACTCTGTGAACTTAAATCATAACAGGTTTCTCTTTCATCAGCAGAGCGCCTTCTAACTGTCTCCCTGGTCTTATGATGATGAACCCCTGAATATCATGAAATAACACTTAAGGCCCAGACATTTTGAGGCTTAATATTGAAATAATTTGTGGTATGAACTTTTTCTTGTGTCTCTACTTTAACATTTCTTCTCTCTTTTCTAATGGCATCTATTGTTTCCTTGTAAATGTAGTGATTGCACACTCAGTTTGGATATTGTGAGCCAACATAATCCTCATGCAGCAAGTTCTTCCTTCTGATTTCTGTTCACTTGGAGGCTGCGTTTGGGTTTTTAATACTATGAAAATGTTTAAATTCAGAAATTACCTCAATAAAGCGCGGCTCCATTGTGTTCTGTGAACACGTTATTTTGTTGTACATTATCAAAACACTGCAGAAGCATTGCTTCTATGCAGAATATGCATAAAATAGATGATATGGTACAACTGCTAGAGATTTCATATGCATACAGAAGCATGTATGCACACAGTATTGCATCTTAACCATATGACAGTGGCTAATGAAAATTACTTTTCCCATCTTTTGGCAATTTGATCACAAAAGAAATTTTCACTAGTAATATTTGACTTTAAAGTTTACAGCTTTCTTAATCAATTAAAAATATTTTCTAGTCTTCATCATCACTATCTTTTTCATTAAATCTACGGACTTTCCTTCCCACTGCATCAGATTATTTGACAAAATGGCATTTAGTTAAAGGAAATGTTTCCTTGTGCCCAGTCCGAACCTTCATCGCTGGACTGTCTCCAGTTTCCCAGCATTATCTTATACAGTCAGGCTCTTGTTTATTAAGAGCACAGACAAGGAGCCACAGTTGCAGGTACTTTACGAACACAGATAAAAATGGTTCTAAAAAGACAGGTGCAAATTCAGCTGTATCTTATTTGTGACCCTCAGCAGAGTAGTGGGTGGATATGCATCAAGAGTTTCCCATGCCCATGAACTTTCATCCCTCATCATTATGGTTCAGGTATATTAACATAACATGACAGAAGCTCTGCAATGTTAGCTTTGTATGAGTCACACTGCAGCCTCTGCTATCAACGTGGTAGTTCTATTCACTTTCTAGAGATCTCTCCATTTCCTTCTACTAAAGTTAGGTGGGTTGGGTTTTTTTGTTTTGTTTTGTTTTTCTTTTTTTTTAAATAAGATAAGCCAGAACATGCAATTGACTTAAGCTTCATAAACCTCAGTTGTGTGTTTATATCTGTCTGCATACCATTATGAGCTGGAGCCAAACAGAACAGCTGAATCTTGTTGCTGAACATTATAAGCACCTGATGTGATGGAAATTAAGCATTAGATGTTCACTGATCACTTAAGTTATACTCTCTAGTAGGATTGGACTATGCCAGGCAAAGAACACAGAGGAAAAACAACGTATTGTATTTGGCCACAGGCTGTAACAGACTTGGCATATGTAAATAACTAAAGCATGCATGGAGGCTCACAGTCTGTACCTGGAAGAGGTATCTGAGAAGCTGGCAATCTGTCCCTGGCAGCCCAAAGTCCAAATTTAGGAACAAATACATCAAGAATATATAATAATTATTCTGACATCTTGGGAACATGAACTGTAGATACCAAGACATCATTCCATTTGCTTACACAAGCATTTCAGGAATAATATTTCCAAGACGTAGTTCATGATGCATGAGTCCCAGTTGGGGCAAAGCAGGACAATTCCATGTGATCTCTTTTCTAGAGTATTCCTGATCCCCCTCATCCAGTAATGGGGAGTACTGTGAACATGGGCTTTTGCAATAAAATCCAAAAGCGTTTATATTCATCTCCTGGGTGGCTGCTGAGTCCATCACTTCACCCAGGCTGGCTGCTGGTGAATGAGGTGCCTAGCACATCTAATTTTTTAACTAATAACTTCCTTGATTAGAATCCCTTCTTGAGCAATGTTATTTCTTGACAGAGTCTGCACATTTGCCACTGTGTGCCAGAATAAGGCATCTTTTATCTGGTTTTTGATTTTAAGGCTACTGGAAGCCCTTTCCTTTGATTGATGCTGATGAGCTACCCCATGAACAATAGCTCTGAACAGGACTACGAGAGATCAGAAAATAATGTTTTGTCCCATCACTTTGGGACACTTTGTTTTTTTTTTAAAATAAAAGACAGAAAACTAAGCCAAACCTCTCCCCCCAAATCCAAACAACAAAAAAGTGACTTTCTATCATTTTGTTCTGTTAGACCAGAAGGTATTGGGAAAACTTGCATAATTAATTTGTCATGTGATGATCAAACTGATCTTCCCTTCTAATGTTCTTTCTGCTCTATTTTGGAGGGTAGTCAATGAGTACTCATTCTGTAAAAGACCTTTTTTACAGTGGAAAACAACTGATTTATTGTTTATTTTAAGGGCTGCTGTAGACTCAAAGGCTGATTTATTTTGTCTGCATTAATATGGGCAACATCACTTGGTCTAATGATTAAGTATTCATGTCTGGATATAAATTACTTTCTTTGCTCTAGATAATAACAGATTATTTTTCACCCCTGCTATATGTGAATTATGAAAGATAGTTATTTCTTTAATCTCCAGCATATCTTGCTATGAAAGGGTTTACACATTTAATTCTCCTGGTTCAAGGAAGATGTGATCTTTTAAGACAAACGAGGATGAATGTATAGATGCTGTCAGAAATCTTTTCCCTTTTCTAAGCATGCTATAGAAGAAAGAGAAAAATGTCACAGAGACAGAACATTTCTTTTGCCTCATCTCCTTAAAAGTTAAATACAGGTGGAGACACAAAAGCATTTGGAAGCCACTGAAAATACTATTCAAATATACTAATGCTCAGCCAGGGTATTTCATTCTGCTGTGTTAGTACCCAACCCTTCAGCAAGCAGACGAATCCTTCTCCCCTGAGCTGTCTGGTGAGCTAGCCTTGTCAACGGGCTCTGAATTAGACTGGAGAAAGGTGGGAGTTCAATTCTGTGTTGAACTATGTGAAAACTCTGTAGCTTTGAACACTTTATGTGGTCTCTAGAGGCTGTTCTCATATGTAGAAATTAGGGCAACAACTCTAACCCGTCCTGTGGAGAACTTTTCTACTGCTCCTTAAGGTGAGGAGCTGACTTGTTCTCCTTTGATTGTAAAGGAAACCAGAACTGGCTCGGGTACAGATATCTCTGCTGTAGACAAGTATGTTTAATCAGGTGATTTTTACCCACAGTTAAGGTCTGGACAGAGCTGGATACTGGCTGGATACTGTCATCCAGTTCAATAGACTGCTTTTAGAAACTGATTTTCTTCACTAACAGCCAATGAAATCTGCTCCTTCTGCTTTGATGCTCTGTATAATGTAGGACAGGAAGGACTACCAGCCTTTTGCTTACCTGGGAATCTGCACATGTTCAGTCACACAGCACATGCAGCCTATCTGCTCCAGTGTCACGTGTGCTATTCCATACTGATATATTTACCTCATCAAAGTGATTTGGATGTTGGGATCAAGAGCACCCTGATGAAGTCTGCAGATGACACCCAAATGAGTGGGGCAGTTGACACTCCAGAAGCGAGAGGCACCCTCCAGGAAGACCTGGACAGGCTGGAGGAGTGGGCTAGCAGGAACCTTATGAAGTTCAATGGAGATGAGTCTTGCACCTGGGAATACATAACCCAGGAATGCAGCTCAGACTGGGATACACCTGGCTCGAGACCAGCCCTGTGGAAAGAGACCTGGGGTCTTGGTGGACAACAAGCTCAACATGAGTGACCAGTGTGCTGCTGCAGCAGCAAAGAAAGCCAAGAGGATGCTGGGTTGCATTAACAAGGGCATCACCAGCAGATATAGAGTCATTATCCCACTCTACTCAGTGCTGGTCAGACCACACCTCGAGTACTGCGTTCAGTTGTGGTCCCTGCTAGACAAAAAAGATGCAGACAGGCTGGAGAGGGTCCAGAGAAGGGCCATGATCATGATCAGAAGACTGGAAAACCTGCCATATGAAGAAAGGCTGAGATAACTGGGTTTGTTCAGCTTCAAGAAGAGACGGCTTAGGGGAAGCCTTATTACCATGTACCAGAACAGAAAAGGAGGCTGCCAGGAAGATGGAGACTCCCTTTCTACAAGAAGTCCCATGGAAAAGACAAAGGGTAATGGGTACAAATTAATTCTGCAGAGATTCCAGTTGGACTCCAGAAGAAAATTTCTCACCGTTAGAACAATGAGACACTGGAATCATCTCCAGGGGAAGTGGTGGATTCCCCTGCATTGGACAGTTTTAAGACTCAGCTTGATAGGATACTGGGCCAGAGAATTTAAACTATTTACTTATTTATTTATTTAAACTTGAAAGGTTGGACTAGATGATCCTTAAAGTCCCTTCCAACCTGGTATTCTGTGATTCTATGTTTCTATGATATACAGGAAAACGTACCTCTACAAGCTAAATGTTTGTAGCTGCGCTAGTTGCCTGGAATACCACCAAACTCATTGGAGAGCTAGTTCAATGTAACTAGGAAAGCTTAAGGTATGTGCCATCTAAAGCAGATACTACGTTTTGTCAGACAAACTGTATACAGAATATGTGGTCTATACTTCTTCATGACATATACTGCCAATCGGGGTCAATGGCAAACCCACAGACATCTGTACTGTAGACATCATGCACTCAATTCTGTGGTACAAGAGCCATACGCTTAGGAAATGGAATCAAAATTTTAATCTTTAATTTAAACTCTCTCATAAAATTTGAATTTGACTTTGAATAAACCTTAGTGAATAGTTTTTCTGAAGAAAGACAAATATTTTTAAAACTTATTTTGTTTAACACCAGTTTAAAAACTTTAGTTTAGATAAATGCCTAGTCTTAGAAGATTTAAAAATTGGAAATTAAAGTTGAAAATCTAATGAAACCTTTAAAGTTTTATGTTTATGTGAGTGAGCTTTTGTGTATTTTTGTTTTGCATTTCTCCACGAATAAACACGAGGGAAGGAGGGTGAATGTTTGCTTTTCATTTTTGGGTATGGCTGTTCAGCAATTACACTGTTGGCTGTTGTTGTGTGAATTGCTCATCTCACTTAACTTCAGCCATCTGGGGCTGCATGTCTACTGGTAAATAAAACAGGACTAGGGTGGGGGCTCAGGCTCTGGACTGTGCTTATCCTGAAATGATCATCATCTGCCAACTGTTTTCTTGAATAATGCCCAGTTGGTTCAGAGGCTCCTATGGACCAGAGACAAGTCCCAACAGACTGTTCGGAGAACAATGCACCAGCTTTGGCTCTTTGCGCTCTACAAAGCCATCTAACACCATTCCATCCGGATGTGTGTTCCAACACTACCATCTGCCAGGCCCAACAGTCTGTAACACACACTTTCATATTCGTGGTGTGAAAACACTGTGGTGAGAGGTTGCTATACAGCTATCACATCATTTATGGTATTTTTAACTGGAAAAAGAAACACACACACATTACCTTTCTTTATGACTCCAAAGAGGCAATCAGGGAGTCCAGAGGAGATACAGTGCCAACAATACAGACATGCCTTACCAGTGCAAATTATGCCAGAGAACAATCCCTATTTAGCAGCATATATAGAACAAGGAAGTTACTGACCTGGTCACTTCAGTAATCTGTTAATGAATGAGAAAAAAGGAATTTCTAAGTGGTCATATATATATATCCCACCAGAAGTATATCTCATCATGGGACCTATCCTCCTCTGAAGCTGCCTCTTCAATTGGCTGTAGTTCAGTTACTGAACTTCTAGATGGATAAAGTTAGCAAAGTCCTTTAGGCATGAGCAGTCTCATGAAGTTATCAGATGGTTTCTAGTTTTCATTCTTGCAATGAAAGCGTCTGTGTCACCTGCCCATCTGTAAGCTCCTATTTTTCTCTGCATGAGTTCCCTTTCTTTTGGCATCATTAGACCACACTATCCTTTAAGCAGAAAGTCAGCAGAAGTCACGTTTGCCATATAACCCCAAGCATACACCATTCCCCTCTTCACTGGCATACAATGCTAACATACCTATCCTGTGTGCTGAGCCACCCTCAAGGCAGATTTTTCTATCAATCACCTGCATTTAAGAAAGTTAGATATTTTAAGGAATTAGCAATGCAAAATTAATCATCCAAATCAGTGGTTTGCACGGGATTTGTAGCAAATTAAATGGAGCTCTCTCCAGATAAAAAGCACCCACTCATTAACACAAAAGCTCTTCAAAGAGTTGCAGGGCAATGCAACTGCTTCATAAGCCTAGTTTACACATGGATTACTTTCATTCCAGATTGTGTTGCCTCTACCCCATGTGGGCAAGATTTTTACCTTATTGTGTGATTTCATTGACTGCAATATAATTATTCCATGAGATAATTTAGCCCTTTCTTTTTCAGCAGTTGTCTCATGCACCCTACTTTCCAAGGCTTCACATGAGAAATACAGCACTTGGGTGAAACTGAGCTTAGAGAAAAAGAGATTCTAGTCACATGAAAATCAGGGAACAAGACCCTGCATGGTGTAAATGAAATATCATGTAAAATGAAACATCTTTTTTCTTCAGTTTGAGCCTACATATGACGATTGTGAGTGTATCCATATTATTGAAATCAGGGGAAGTAATCTCATGTCTAAGGTCTGAATTATGATAACAACTGAAAATATTCCATTGTTCTTGCTGAGTGTATCAACTCCTGATTCAGTGTCTCAGGCAGGCAAAACTGCTACAACCCAGACACACATACATATATCAAATGCAGATGAGGTAGAAGGAATGATGAGCGTATACATGAGAGTAAACAGTGTTTTTTTATTAGCTGTGAAATAAACAAGAGGTCTAAATGAATAATAAAGACTGAAAGACAAAGTATTTTAAAATCTGAAAAAAATCAAATTAAGGACTACATTTTGCATCTGACTGAAAGGAGAATTGTGGGATCTGAAATGAGCTACCCTGATATAGTCCAGAGGCTGACCTGTGAGATTGCTTAACAGATTAAGAGTTCATCTGTATTACACATCCTGCATACCCTTTTGGTGCAAACAGTGCTAACAAAAATAGAAAATGTCAGTTTATTACGCTGAAAGTGAAAAAAGAAAACCACTTTTTGGAAAAAGCATAGTCAGTATGGAGTTTTTCATGTTGATTTTTGGCATTTTCTAGAGTTTTTCCTAATCGCCTTTTCTGGATGTTTTTGAAGACAGAACCCTGGAGAAAGAAGACCCCTTGCTGTACAGTCTTACCGAGAGGGAAGAGCAATGTGGAAGATTTCAGCACATCCTTCTTAGAACAGCAAAGGCTGACTAAAACTCTGCTGTCTCTGTGGGACTGAGAACAGATCAGTACACATGGAGGAGTGTTCTGGAGGATGGAAAAAAGTGATTCTGTGTTCCATTTACTTTCTCTGAACCGAGTATCCCAGCAGGACCTTCTGCACAACCCACTGGTGCAAAGAGGTACTCAAACTGTTCCTATAGCATAGTCACATTACTAGGGAGTTATATCCCAGTTTCTCATCCACAGCTATTTTCTGTGCAGCTATTTGTGACTTTGGCATCCATTTTTACTAAGTAATGCATTGTACTATGTAGATATGTTCTGCCTGATCACCTTTTTCACACTTTGATGGCTACTGAGGGCCTCTACCAAGGATGTCTCCAGTAGACTAGAACACATGTCAGAGCTACTTGCTAACTTGAGATGGTAGGACCTTGTGTTACAATTTGAGGGACACTGCTCTCAAACCCGACTCACAAACCTATTTGGCAATGTTAATTTCTTGTATCATTTGGTACATTGGGTTCACATGGAACGGTTTTGATACTGAGGAGGCTGCAGGCCTGCTTCTGTGAGAAGAGACCAGGAGCTGCCCACATGTCTGATAGCGCCAGGACGCATTGCTAGTCAAAGCTGAGCCCATCGGCAATGCTGGTAGAGCTTTCCCGGTAACATATTTGGTAAAGAGTAAAATGACCTGTGTAGCTGGAGAGTGAGAAAGTGGCTTGGCATGAACCTGGTGGCCAGACAGGCTTAACCTACCAGACATGGTCATGATCAGCCAAGTGTTTTCATACTTATGGAGAGAGTGTGATCATAGCCCAGACTTCATAAGCTTCTTTGACAAGTGCTACCCAGTTCGTGATGTTAATTGTTTTTCAACATGGAGCTTGTGATATTCTTAATGTAAAAACACTTAGAAGCAGTGATTAATGAGATGGTTTTACTGTCTTACTCATTCTGAAAAAGAGTTTACACTAGTTAGTTCTTCAACCCAACTATAGTGATGGATACTGGACTCTTCGCCACCTCTGAAATCATTACCAGCAGTGCTATCTAAATTGAAAATTTTTAATTTCTACTGTCTGGGTCAAGATTTCAATTTGAGAGGTCAGATATTTAAGGAATGGAAGAGTCCAAGTTTTGACATCTTATTTTGTTGTGGAACATTAAAAAAAGCCCCAAATAAATTATGATCCATAATTTGCATCAGATTTACAAATGCAATGCTCATCCCACAGCAAACTGTCACAATTTTTTTCAGTGTCAATTCCTTCGTTATATCATTTACACATGCAATAGAGAAGAACAGTAATATTTAAAGATACGATATATATCCAGGAGCAGATGTACGTGTATTTACACACACATAGAAGTAGGGGTGTAAATCAAGGGATTCTCTGCAAAGGTTTTGATTCCCTTTTATCGTATGCTGAAAAATTTGTCCTATTTCTGGGGAAAAACACTGGCCAGTGAATGAGATCTTAACACTGTCGCTTAATTATTACATCCAGTAAAAGAGTTAAAATTTATATCTGAATGCAGCATCTTAAGCAACTACTCAAAGAGTATGGGGAAAAGATTCTTAAAGTGCTTTAAATGAAAATACTTAAATATAATTTAATATAAATGTTCTGATGTCTGTATCAGATTACTTATAAAAAGCTGTATCTGTCATATATGAAATTTGGAATTGTTTTCCTTTCAATTATAAATGGCTTCTTCTTTCTGTCAACATTTTCCTAAGTTTCAGCTAAGCTATGCTGCCCTGTCCTGTGTTCATGTAGCAGTTGCCCTGGGGAAAAAAATGACAATTTAATAGAAAAACACAGCTGGGGATATGTGGGTGGCAATTTCAGAACTGTATCTTAAAACAGGAGTCAGACTTTGAATACCAGATTGCTGATCATGCTCTAAAAATATCCCTAAAATATTCAGCTGAATATATGAATGTATTCATTATTACCTTATAATAAACCTGTTGCATGGGGTTTTATATCCCTAGGTCATTTTAATGCTTATGCAGGTCTTTGTGACTGCCTGCAGCAACGTGGAATGTACTTGCTTTCTAGTTTCTGAGATGTTGAGATCTGTTTAAACTTATCAGGGTATCAAATTCTCTTTTGAACTGCATATCCAAACTTACATATGATTGTAAAGATTTCTGTCATCAAAACTGCGTCTAAGGAACAGTTTGGAATTCAATTTTCCCCAAGAAAGTTTGTTTTAACAAAGATATGTAGTGATAGGACAAGGGGTAGTGGTTTTCAACTGGAAAATGGTAGATGTAGATTAGATGAAAGGAAAAAGTTCTTCGGTGTGAGGGTGGTGAGACTGGAACAGGTTGCCCAGCGAGGCTGTGGATGTCCCATCCCTAGAAGTGTTCAAGGTGAGGTTGGATGGGGCTTTGAACAACCTGGTCTAGTGGAAGTTGTCCCTGGAAAATATTTTCTATGATTTCTAGATATCTTCTAAACATATAAAATTAAAATCTTTTTAGTAATTAACAGAAAAGACACCTAAAGTAAATCTCTTGGTTCACCAAAACCAGTCTCACTGCTATCACAGACAACTGTAATACCTAATCTGAAAGGATTGATAAATGTCCATTCAGGAGAGCTTTTTATTCTCACCTGTCCTGCTGGAAAGCTCTTTAGGACCTCACGTCTACAGCAGTTAGACAATTTCTAATTTCCTCCAAATTTATTCATGACCAATGATAAAGAATCATCTCACATTTTATCACCGAGATAATAAATGTCATTGCTCTGTTACAGGATGAAACTCAGCAGAACAGATTGTGAATCCCTTAAGAGAGGAAAAAAAAGCTCAAACCAGAAACAAACAAAATTTACCATCAAGATATATATAAAAAAATGTTCATTTTAACAATATTCTTCATATTTTTTCTCAAAGCTTAATTTTGAACAGCTTAGTTTTTACAAGATGAATTGTCTAAACTGTGTAGAAAGGTTGGGGTTTTTTAACTCTGAAAAGTCAACATATATTCTTTACTGGAAGTGATTAAACTATCTGTAATCTGCTCCCAGTGAGTAACTTATCAGGTTATTTACTGCAAATATTTGGATCAAATCTTGTCCTAATAAATTGCACATCGTACTGCTCATGAGATGCATGCAGCTATGGAACTAAAAGTGCATATAAGAAGGAAATTAAATTCAGAATGAAAATATAGCTACAGTGAGAGATAGTCAGTTTTCAACCGCTGATTCCAAATGGTTTGCACCAGTTTATACCAGTTAAAACTTTTTATCTTTCTGCATAATGTATTCCTCATCCTAACCTTTAGGCAGCATATGAAAAATGAAGAGTGGCAGTTCTATATATCCCTGGATACATCTTGTTGTCCACCTAATAATGAGCTGTCTTTTCAGAAGGAACTCATATTACTGAGCATTTTCTATAATGAAATTTGCAAGACAATTCACATTGTTTCATTATTGGGACACTTATGAACGTCATGCAAGAGTATTCATCATGGCTTTAGAATTTCATCTCAGGGGCTGTTTGCTTATGTGGTCAAAGCACGAGGCCAAGACTCAGGAGACACAGATTTATTCCTTACTAAGTATCAGCTTTTATAGCTTTAAATGGTGTGCAGGACATTTTTCTTTTGCTACTTAGAAATTTCTCATTGTTACTTTGAAAAGGGTAAATATTGCCATATTTAATAAATATCTCTTTCCACTGTGTTTCCCTAGGAAAAGAAAAAAAAAAGAGAACAGCAATTACAGTAATGGAAAAGCAAAATATTTAAGTCCTAAATTAGACAGGAGAGATTTGAGTCTTTAGTTTTAGATTCTGCATTGATGCTGCATAAAGCAGCAGTGTTGTAACAGGTGCTTTCCATGGTAATTCCTACTTCTGTTGAGAGCAGCAGCTGCCACATGAAACCTTCTTCAGGTGGCTGGATTTGTAAAACAGTCAAGTAATGAACTACATCTTCTCTTCACGGTGATTTTACAACTTTGTGACCTTGAATGTTCCCGGCATACTTGGTCTCTGTGCCAAACTCTTACACCTTGTTTTGTGTTGTTCAGCTTCTGACCCCTTGTATCGCTACTGGTTTCAGGGAGGTTCCTAGCAGCAATTATTAGTTCTTATTTCAAACAATATGAATATATTGCATGTTGGGGGGGGGTTAATGGGTTTTATTTGGCCTTTTTTTTCCTTCCCTTTTCTTCACTTTTGTGACAGAGGGTCATTTAAGATAACTGTGTTATGCAAGTAATTGAGCATAGCCAACCTTTCCTGGTTTCAGGGCTGTGTTTTTTGGTTTGGTTTGCTATTTTTTAATGTCTCTTTTGAATAATTCAGTAAAATACTTGAGATGTGGATATTTTCCCACAAAATCAGTTACAAATTCTGAACTAATTCTATAGCAGCAGCAGGAACATGACCCGTTTCTACCTTTCTTCTGGCCCCCCATTTCCCACAGAATCTTAGAATGGCAGGGGTTGGAAGGGACCTCTAAAGATCACCGAGTCCAACCCCCCTGCCAGAGCAGAATAGCCTAGAGTAGATCACACAGGAACAAGTTTCCCCCATTTATTGTACATCATGATGCGAAAAAAGGAGGAACATAAAGTAAAAGGAGGTCTGTGGGTGTGCACCAGTCCCCTCTATGTGACATGTTAATTTGATTTTCTTTCCCAATGGAAAACAAGGCACAGAGGACTTGTGTGGATGTTGTATTTAGAAGAAAAAAGGTGGCTGGAGCATGTGGCCAGATCTGGAATTAAGAGTGCTCACCTGGCCATGGGAACTAGACAAGAGTATAAGATGGCAATTAATAATTACCACAAGTTAATATATCACTGATATTAAAAAGCTTTCCATTCCCTATTCTGCTACCTCAAGCACAGCTTTTATTCAGGTGCAAGAAAGGCTGAGAACAGCCTTTTCAAAAGGATGTTTGTGTAACGAGCTTGTCAGTGAGCAGTAGGATTCTCGGTCACTGATGCTGAGCAGAATTACATCAGCTGGCCAAAGCCCAGGTACTGACTGTCTCCTAATTCCTTACAGGTCTATATATAAAGTCAGGAATGAACTGCCGTGACCCTTCATTTTCATATGAAATAGTAATTTCACCAATGAGTCCATAATGTCTACTTAAAACAAAATGTGTATTTTAAGTAGAGAAAAAAAAAAAATCCAATCTTGATTTAAAGGCTTCAAGTCAAGGAAATCCTCCTTGCCTGAACATAATCTTTTCCCTTGCAAAAGAAAAAAAAAAGTGTCTTGCTTCTAGCCTATGACATTTCATCTTCCAGCTCAGCCACCCACCCATTTATTTCACTTTGTAAATGTTCACTTCACTGTAGCCTGTTCATGGGTGAAGCACAGAGATCGGGATTTGGAAGTATTATTTGCCTATAACTCAAATTTCCTGAACATCAGTGAAATTTCACAGATATTTTTAAGCCTTTTATGAATGGCTGCTTTTTTCAGATGTAGACATTAAATCAATTCCAGAATGATATCACTACTATTTCTCTACTCCTACCTGAGGATTTTCAGTTAATCTATTCCAAGTTCAAGTCCCCTTTGCTACAACAATTTGAAATGTTTATTCAGCCAGTTAATTCCGTAATTTATAAGTTATTTCTGATACTCCATTCCAAGTATTTTGCATGACGGTGCATGGCATTGCTCGTTTTCCAAGTGACCTCACCTTAAACATTTGTCAAACACTGCATCATGGACAATTTTTACCAGAATTAATAGGATGTCAGCAATGGGTCTCCACAGAATCACAGAACTTCTAATTGCTCCCTGAAACTTTCAAAACAGGGTCCACCTTCCCTATTACATTTCAATGCATGTCATAAGTGCAACAGACATTTTAAGTGGCAGTAACAGGGACTAGTGCTGTATAGTATCTTGGGAACTGTGCAGCTGTCACCAACTCCATGGTGACATGGACAGTGGGATTGAGTGCAACCTCAGCAAGCTTGCAGATGACACCAAGCTGTGTGGTGTGGTTGACACACTGAAGGGAGGGGATGCCATCTAGAGGAACCTGGACAGGCTCGTGAGGTGAGCCCATGCAGGGCATTGTCAGGGCAATCCCAAGCACAAATCCATGGTTGATGAATAGGTGGAGAGCAGCCTGTGGAGAAAGACTTGGGGGTGTTACTGTATGAAATACTAAGTATGATCCAGTAATGTGCACTCACAGTTCAGAAAGCCAATTGTATCCTAGGCTGCATCAGAAGAACTGCAGGCAGCAAGTCGAGGCAGGTGACTCCTCCTACTCCACTCTCCTGAGACTCCACCCAGAGTACTGTGTTCAGGTCTGGCCTTTAGCTCAGCATAACAAACACATGGACCTGTTGGAGCCAGAGAAGGACCACAAAGATGATCAAGAGACTGGAGCACATCCCCTGTGAGGACAGGCTGCAAGAGTTGGGGTTGTTCAGCCTGGAAAAGAGAAGGCTTCAAAGAGACTTTATAGCAGCCTTACAGTACTTAGAGAGAGAACTTTCTTAGAGTAAAGGTGAGGCAGGACTCTTTATCAGAGAATGAAGTGACAGGATGAGGGGTAAGGGCTTCGAACAGAAAGACAGCAGCTTTAGATTAGCTGAAGAAGATAAGGAAGAAATTCTTTACTCTGAGGGTGGTGTGACACTGAAACAGGTTATTCAGAGAAATTGTGGATACCCCCTTCCTGAACTGTTCAACAACAGACTGGATGGGGCTTTGAGCAAGCTGGTTTAGTGGGAGGTGTCCCAGCCCATGCCAGGAAAGTTGGAACTAGAAGATCTTTAAGATCCCTTCCAACCCAACCCGTTCTATCATTCTGTGATCATGGTGAAGGAACATGCAACACCAGAGACAAATGGAGAGAAGACAGCAGCTGGTTTTGACTGAGTGCAGCAATTTTGCTGCTGTCAACCCTAGCAGCAGTTACCTAGCAGCACATGGGAGAGAGCTGTAAGTACATAGTGGGAAAGCAGTTATTATATTGACTTTCAACTGTATTGAGTTGAATCAAGAAGTAGGCGTTTCCAAAACACATTCATTTACAAGAACATGTGCAGAGTTGTTCTAAGTTTCTTTCACTCTTAATTCCTTTTTTATTCTCTGTGTGGCATAAGGTGGGCAGAAGAAGTGAAGGGGATATAATTCTTCCTCAGGAAATTTGAAACTTGAATGTTTCTTTACAATAAGTGTTGGCTTTGCACTTAGTTTGACTTCTAAGAAGTCAGTTGTGTGAAGGAAGAAAATGATCAGATTCTCTATCCCGATACCTGTTTTACCCGCAGAACATGTGCTCCATACATTAAGTTTATTATAGGTGATGAGGGCAACTTTTGATAGAATCTCACAGTCATAAAATGATGGAAAAAGACTGAAAAGTGAAATCCCTTCTCCTTTTCCCCAACTGCCATTCGTCAGCTAAGCCAGCTCAGCATTTTCTGGCATTTTCTGCTTTCTGCTTTAACATGCTTAAACTTGTGATACATTGTCAGGGGGTTTAGCCAATGGCAGGATTATGAAATGCCAGACACATCACTGCTAGTTCCACTCAAGCTCTCCTTAAATACGTTCCTTTTTGATACAAATTACTCATGATCTGTGGGTGGCAAACTGGATCCCACCAATTCCGGCAACTCCAGTGAAAGCTCTCCATTCTCCATTCATTGGCTGGTGACTTAGGACTGGAAAGTACCATTATCTTTATCACTGAACAAAGGAAGAGACCCGTGGTGAAGTTAACTCTTTTCCAGATGTCTTCATGCTCTTAGTATCAAGCAAAACTGTCTAATTAATAAACATCAGAGATAATGATTACTAGCTCCCTTTCTCTTATCCCTTCTTAAGCCGAGGTGGAAACCTGTCCATTTCTTTTAGGCCTACTAGGGTGCACGGTGCCTGCTAGGTTAGCTTTTCCATGGCAGGCTGCCAACGCAGACCTCACTCACATCACAAGTTGCTTTCCCTTTTTTCTCAAGAACCACCTCACAGTGACAATGTGTATTTATTGATAACTTAATAGCATCTAGCCTTGAAATGGGCACATGTACATTATTCTGATAGGTGTCCTGAGGGGTAAACCAACCACATGTGATTTTTCTTATTCTTTTTTTTTTTTTTTTCTTCTCACTTGCATTGTCCTGTTACCACTCTTTCATGAGTATGCTGTGTCATCTTGTCCTATCCCTTTACTCTCTACACCAGATCACTCCTCCAGTGAAATGTGCAACCCAAATATCACAGAGTGGGACCTAACCAAGGTGGAAACAATGCCATAACCAGTTGAGGAGTGAAATAGTGAGATCCTGCATCCCTTGACCTGGTGCTATGTAAACGTGCCCAGCAAAGAGAAGGGTTATGAGATGGTGGGGGAGGCAGAGCATGAAAGGTATTTGACCGAAAGATTGGAAGGGTTATACGTCTCCTGTACGATGACAGAACCATATGGGAACCTGAGATCTGTGCATCTTGCCTGACACTGAGGCAACTGTACCAGGCAGGCAGCTGTGAGCACTGAAGGCTGGGGGACTGTGCCTGGAGAACAGAGCCCTGTGGACATTGCACAGGACCTCAGGTTTTTAAGCTAAGCATCCTTCAGCAATGAAACCAGGTGATGAACCTGAATCCTGCATCTGGTTGACAAAGGAGGGGAATCCTTCACACTGCCATGGGAGAGAAAACTAATTTGTTCAAAACCAGATATTTTACTGATACAGCTTCATCAGTTCTCATTGCTTTTAAGGAAGAGGAAATGCAAACTTCTCTGCTAATGTTTTAGTTCTGTGGTCCTGCTCTATTTGCCAGTGATTTCCACCAGTTCTTGGAACATATATCAGAATGATCTTTCTCTCATCTTGGGGTCTCAGATGGGACAAATAAGGTAGTGTGTCAAAGTATAGTGATTGGTATGAAATGACTTCATCCCACACACTGTTTGGCTACTACATGTGATTAGTGAAGAGCACATGACTGCTAGAAGACATGAAGTTCCTGCCAAAATATTCCTTAATTTAGCTGGAATATAAGCAAACATAAAACAACAACAAAGACCCACAGTACTTATTTGCATAATGAAGAGCTGTGTTTGGTGGAGATCAAAAATGCATCTATTTAAAAAAACAAAACTGAAATTACTGTGTTTCTCATAGTAAATCACACTCTAGCCCTAGATAATTAAATAGTAATACAAGATTAAGTACTGAATGGCATTTATTTTACTTTTATTGCCTTCTTTTTATATATATTCCCTCAAGAATGTGGAACATATTTAGTCAATACAAATCATCCAGCTGGTGTTGAGAATATTTACTGGATAAGAAGATAATTTTTTTTACTTTAATTTGTTTGTATATAGATAGCCAACTGGCTTTTAGGGAGTGAAATGATGGAAAAAAAAACAACCCCACACACAGAAAAAAATGAAACCAGAGCTTAAAAAAGGTTATGCGGTTACTTATAGTGCTGAATTTTTCTTACGTGCCAGCTGTGGCAAAGGGTAACATCTGAAACTGGGGATGGGAGAATGGGGTGTGCTGAAAGATAGTGACACAGAAGTGGGGATGCAAATACAGCAACTGGAGGGATTCTCTTCCTTAAGGAGAAGTGGACCGTCACTATTTCTTACTGTTTCTGAGACACCCTCTTTGTCCCAAAAGGCAACGAGCTGAGTGAGTGCATCTACAACTCTTACCAAGTCCTAGATTTTGTCTACATTCATCTTGTGTGCTCTTAATTTCCTGAGTCAGATTAATTTCTTGAGATAAACACATTATTTTTATAGCTCCTCTGCCCAGCCCTTACTCCTCAAATCCAGTTGCTGCTGCAGTCAGATCACAAAACATGCTGGAAGGAAAGTGTGAACTGAAAAAGGGGGAAGTAATAACAGACAGACAGGAGACTCTATGGGATCTGAAGAGAAGACAACAGCAGTTGGATTGTGAGACTCATGACAGGGTGTTAATGATTAATGGGAGGCAAGATGAGCTAGCACAGAGCTGTAAGAGTGTCCTGCTCTTCCATTCCTCTAATGTTTTTCAGGCCATCTCCCAGTCTGCATCCTGGCCCTCTCACCCCACTCCAGCTTTGCATATTTACTGTTTTTGCCTAGTCTGGCTTGTCTAATATATTCAAATTTCCAAAATGATGCTTTTTCTAATAGTGATGCCTGCCTCTGGCATATCTTAGGCTGTCAAATTTCCTTAAGTAAAGCCTGTCTAAGTCTGTTTGCAAAGGAAAAACATGCTACAAATAGCAGAGAAAAAAATGGCCCATATATATATGTATAAATTTAAATTATATCTATAGAAGAAAACATTCTGTGACTTCTTTAATATTAGGATGTCAGTGCTTGTTATAAAACCTCTCTTTATGCACACTTCCCAGCCCCACTATAGAAATTATATGTCTGTATGACAGTCTTATAGATATGGTATAGATAATGGGATCACCTCAGCTGTGATGAGATCCAAAATACGAAGAACAGAGACCAGAGATCTATACATACTATTCATATCAAAACTTCTGAAATGATCGCAGATGTTGGACAAGAAGGATTATTTTTATCAGATTTTAAATACATTCCACCTAATAAAAAAAAGAAAACATCTGTCTTTAGTTGATATAATGACAATTTAGAGATTATCTTCTTGTTGAGAGGGAAGGAGGGGGAAGGGGTGTTAAAAAAAAGGGGAAAGAGTCTAGACAAAAATACTTGAAGATTTCATGCTAACCTGAAGATGTCTTGTTTGTGTAAAACTCGTTACACGCCTTTTAATTACATGACCTCTCTCTATTCTGAAAATGATTTCATACAACAAAGCCGATCTTTGGCACAGTCATATTTTCAGTGAACGTGAATCAACTCACAAATCTTTGTTGATGCCCTGATCCCCAAGTGTCACATCAGTTCAAGATTGTGTTTGGATACTGCAGCTGCCTCTCTGTCTGTCTAGATGTCAGAATGTCAAAATTTTATCATTTTTTTGTCAAAAGGTGCTGGCAGCTGCCGTGATGGAGGTCTCTGATTTAAAAATACTTCCACGTTTTGTGGTTTTCCCTTCAGACTAATTGGAAGCAGTAGTCAAAACCTTTCTGTCATAGTGTTTTCACTGAGGAAGGGAAGCTGCTGCCCAAGGAACTTGTGGCTTATCCAGAACCTGCTTTAGACCACAAATGGCTTCCCCAGTTTCCATCCTGAAGGATTTGCAAATGAGGCTTTGAAAGGAAAGAGTAAAACAACACTCTGTTGAATTTACAGATGTTAAAGATATGGAGGATTTTCAAGAAAGGATTTTCCAGTGAGATTTTAAGTCATTTTTTTGACATTTACTTTTTTCTTCCCACAGCAAAATGAACATGGCTTTGTGCATATAGCTTCCTTCCTTCCCATCCTTTTCCTTCCCTTCCCTTCCCTTCCCTTCCCTTCCCTTCCCTTCCCTTCCTTTCTTTCAAGATATAAGGAAACATCAAAACAGATTTCACTCAGTAGAATTTGAGGTGGAAGACAACTTGGAGATACCAGCTAACCTCTCAGATGCCAGTGTAGCAAAACCTTATACATGAAAATGGTGAAAATTCCTTTGAACACATATGAAACAAAGAAGGCAAGATTTAGAGCCTTGTCTTTCCTGGAATTTTTGTTATGTGTACCTCAGGAGTACCCTTACATGTCCATAAGTATGCCTCTTACTGACTGAATATATTTTTCAACAAGTTCCAAGCACAAAATCAGAAGATTTCACAGAATGGTTGAGGTTGGAAAGGACTTCTGGAGGTCATCTCATCTGATGACACAGATCAAGCAGGGCCACCTAGAGCCATGTGCCCAGGATCGTGTCTACATGCCTTTTAAGTATCTCAAGCATGAGAAACTTCTTAATCAGTCTGAGCAACATGTGCCAGTGCTAGGTCACCCTCACAGTAAAAGTGTTTCCTGATGCTCAGAGGGAACCTTCCACGTTCCAGTTTCTGCCCATTACCTCTGGCCCCATCACTGGACAACACTGAAAGGAGTGTGCCTCCCTCCTTTTCGCACCCTCCCTTGAGGCATTTGTACATGATGGTAAGATCCTCCTGAGACTTCTCTTCTCTAGGCTGAAGTCCTAGCTTTTTCAGCCTTTATTCATATGTGAGATACTCCAGACCCCAAATCCTCTTTGTGGTCCTTTGCTGGACTCTCTTCACTATGTCTATGTCTCTCTTGTACTAAGGAGCCCATCACCAGATCCAGCACTCCAAGTGTGGCCTCACCAGTGCTGACTGAAAGGGAATAATCACCTCCCTCAACCTGCTGACAATACTTCTCTAGTGCAACAAGAGGATTTGATTCACTTTCTTTGCAGCAAGGACATATCGCTGCCTTGTGTCAACTCAAATTGGTGTCCATCAGGACCTCCAGGTCCTTTTCTGCCAAGCTGCTTTCCAGCTGGGTGGCTTCCAGCATATATTGATGCATATGCCAGGATCACTCCCTTTTGGCTGTCCCATAGAGGTTTTAATCAAAATCCTGAGAGTAAGCATGAGATATGTGGTCTGGGATTCCACATGCCTGTACCAACATGCAAATAGCAGGATTAGTGTAGCAATGTTAGGCCACTATATTACCTACTACAAGGCAATTGATTGAAAATAAGTGAATGTAACAAAAATAAATTAAGAAAATAAACAGCGTGATTATCTTGTGAGTACAGTTGTGTGAGACTACTGAAAGCAATATGATTAAAAAACTTCTACTAATGAACCTATAAGCAATAGAATGATTTTTGGCTGAGCGTATTCATCTTTTTACGGGGATTAAAGATGCAATAGAAGGAAGGGGATAAGGGAAGCCCTCCTGTCTGGTCATGAGTTTCAGGACAGACCCCCTGTTCCCTCCCAACTCCTTTGGGGAATAAGGCAAAATCTACCCCTAGTCCCAGACCTGGTCAACGGTTTATGGCTAAGGACATGGGGACAGGATTGGATACGAGGTGTTGGAGTTTGTGTAGTGCTCAGGGTAACACAGTACCTTGAAGTAAATGAGAGCAGCAATTCATTAACACTGGTATATTAATACTAAATCAAAATATTGCTTATGATAAATGCTATAATTTCTGGAAGATCTAAAAAGTGAATCACACACAGAGATAGATACACACACACACATATAGAGGTTAACCTGTGAATAAAATGGAATTACTCCATGGACTGAAAATTTGGCAGCCTGTGATCTACAGGATTTTAGTAAAAAAGTCCTGTAGATCAGAAATACAGAGGCCTTTGTTGGTCTTTACCAGAGGGTTGGTGTCTCTCCCTTCGTTGGTCTGAGCAGACTGATGGTGTAGCCTGAGAGCTACCCCAGCTCAGAGGGAGATGCGAGACCCCGGGGATCTTCAGTGAGCCTCACTTAGGATCAGTATTTATAGGGTAGTGAGATGATCGACTTTGGGCAAAACTAGTCTGGTAATTTTCCACTGCAACCAACAATCTCTCAGGGTAGGGGGGCAGTGAGGTCCCACCTTAGCCCCCTCTATTTGGAATATTTAGCAGCAACGGATGTGGTTGGGGGAGGCCCAGCCACTCTCTCTCACTGACTCGTTCTCCAAGCCTTAAGCAGGACAGGTTATTTTGGTTCCAGGTGTCATACAAGGTCAATGGACCTCAGAAACCAAAATTGTTTTGGTTTCAGGAGGCCATACGCTTCATCCTTTGGAAAGCAGGGCTTACCAAGTTTCTCCCATTCTTGCTCCCACCTGACTCACAAATGATGACCACAGCCAGGCATTGTGGGTTGCCTAACTATGCACCCAAAGCTTTCCTCACATACTGCTGCTTCAGCATGGGGGGTCCTAAGCTGCTTGTGCGGGAGTACTTCCATTTCCACCCTGTATAAACTGTCAAAAGCCAACACAGCATTTATTTTCCCTACTGCAGCAACTGCAACATGCAGTGATTCAAAGTCTGCAACACGAGCAGCTGAGCCGTTCTTGCTGTGGAAGAGGCATCTGGGGATGGAAACCATGTAGCGAGCTCTATGTAAGTCATCCTGCCTGTAAATCATAGCCTGTCCTGAAATATATGGGCACAGCATAAAAATTTGGATAAAGTGTATAGTCCACAGTTTGGGAAGCTCCTGATCAGTAGATATTTCAACTCACAGGAAATTTGCATGCTTCTGAAAAAAAATGATGGTTTGGTGAAATGAGTTAGTAATTTAGAAACGGTCTTTTAACCTTATAAAAATGATTGGCCAAATTTTATGTACTGAAATATTCCTGTATGCTCACTGAGTATTCAGCATAAGCACATAGATTTATATCCACAGATAAATGAGCCAAGTAGCCACTGATAATCAGGATAATGACACCAATAATACACACACCAGAGAACTCTAAATGCTCAGCTAGTGCTGGAACGATCCTGATTCATAATAGCATGCTTTTAGAAGTTCAATTCTTCTAGCAGCTGAGGCATTTTCCTGCTAGTTAAATGCAAGATCATTTTAATAGATGCTGAAGTTCTTCCAGTGAGCAGCAAACAGCCTCAAGGCGAACACCAATGACACTACCAAGTGACTGTATGAGTCCAGACCAGGGTGTTGCTGAGATCAGTTTGTTCCTTTGAACTGTGTTTCTTGGATCATATCAGTGCAGGCACCAAGGCATTTAATTTTGGAGCAAGCTTCAGCAAGTTCTATTACACTGAATTCCTGCTGCCATCTTCCAAACTCTGCCAGCCTCCATTACTGACTGAATTTGTGTCGTTGTTGGGTCGTGTAAGCATCAAACTGTGCACAGCAGCCTCTCCAGTTAGGAATTGTATCTTATGTTTGTATTGAGCAATGTCAAAAGCTCTGGCTTATCATTTAATGCTACACTTGGACAAGCTTTCCATCAGACAATTCCTACCAGATCAACTTGTCACTAAAACAGAAAACAAAACAAGGCAGTCTTTCAACAACTATTATTTTCTAAGATAAATAATGCCTGTTAAATAACAGGAAGAGTCAATAAAAGAACTTCCAAACTGGGAAAGCTTATTTTATTGCTGGTATTCTGCTGTTTATAGCTCCCAAGGACTTAGGGCAGCATCTGTCAGTAACACATTACAGTCAAGATTCACATTCAGTTCTCACCTCATTTTTGGGAGCACTGAAGTTTTGGGGAGGAGGAGGTCTGATTCAACCCAGATCACCCCAAAAAGTGACATGTATTAAGCTATAGAATATTCTGATACAAAGTTATCTATTACCTACTTGCATACCTGGCTAGGACAGAGCGTATATATAGAACTCAATCATCCTGCCCATTACCTTAGCTACCACTCTACTACCTCTTTCCTGTGTTTAGTATGAAGGAGATTGCTGTAAATGCACTTCTCCTCTGGGAAAATAGCCTTTTTTTCACTAAGCTATTATTAATAGACCTAAACTGCTATTATTAGTAGCAGATGACTACTCACACAGCACATCCACGTGTACGTTTGTGGTGCTCAATCACACGTACACACATTTACTTACATGCAGAAGTGGAGGTGTGTGCTGACCCGCCAGTGTCTACCAGTTCATCTTTCAGAAAGTGTCCTACAGAGATCCTTCTTTCAGCATTTCTCTGTGCAACCCTGGAATCTTTGTCCACAGCTTCCTTCCATTCAGTACAGTCTGAGTTCCACAACACAGCTATGACACCACTGGGTGCCTGTGGCCACATACAACAGATTGAGCAGGTTCTTCGGGTGCTAATTTTGTTAGTTCTTGCAGATTAAATGTCTTTTTTTTTTTTTTCCCTTGGGAAACTTCCAGCTTCTTGGCATGTACCTTTCCTCTCTTCTGCTAGGTGTTTGCTGATCGCTATTTCTACATCCAAAACTATATACATCCACAGATCCCACCTGCAAAATTTCACATAGCCAGGGCACTTCTGCTATTACCTCTTCAGAGGTGAAGTCATGTTCTACAGCATAAAATGTTAAGAAAATGTTGAGTAACTCCAGTATTATAGTTTTCTAAAATGATACTTTGTTTGTTCTAACCACAGACTTGTTCTCATCTCAAAAACACATCTCAAAGAAAGTGGAAACTTAAGTGTTAAGAAAATGTATGAACATTATAAATTCCCTGTTGGTACTTAATCCCTTACAACATGTACAGAAACAAAATAACCTGCTGTGATCCAATAACTAAAGGACATTCTCTGTTATGTAAAGGACACTCAGCTGTTCTCTTTTAGCTACTTCATCCTTGTAAGCCTATGTGGTAGAAATCTATGCAGGTGTTTTGGGGAAAAAAAAATACAATATAAGGGACGTTCTGACCTTGGCTTAAAGTAAGGCTGGAATTAGATACTATTACACTCATTCTGAAACTCATGGCATTTCAATCGAGATATTTGCTAAAAGGCCTATCATTATTTATAGCTATAGAGCACATTGTATGTTCTTCCCTCCTGAACATAGTCTGCACTGACATTATCATGCCTACATTAAATAATGCGCATTTCATACCTGCAAGTGCAACATGATACTGTTCTCTGATTCTCATGCTTCTCTATCTTAGAAATACTTCCTAGTTCTGATGTATCAGCTTAATGAAACAAAGCCAGGAACCAACTTACTTGCATCAAAGAAAGACTTACACAGGGCAGTTCATTCTGTGTTTACTATCAAGAACCATTTAATCTAGGAAAAAGAAGAACATCTGCTGACTTACTTTGCAGAGAGAATACAGAACTACTGGACATGTCTTCACTTCTTTAAGCTCAGCTGTCAACATTTGTAAGTTGAAAAGGCTTTGTTTTACAAATGTTGGATATTGAAAAACTGAAACTGCAGGAAAATTAATGTCTACAAAAAAACCCAAACCTTAATTTTAGTTCAGCACTGTTGGTACACACAGAATTCCCCCACCAGCTTGGAGATCATCTGGGATTTATGGTAACTTTATGAATCTTGCAAATAAAATAAAGTTTAAATGTATTCTCCATCCCTATTTGAATCTTCATAATATGTACACTGTCTTGTAAGAACATAAAAATTCTGAAAAATTAAGTAATGATTACAACCCAGTGTTAGAATCACAACCTGGAACCTGGTTTTAGAATTCATAAGGTAAGTAAAACATTCAGGTGGAGAGCGTTGTTGTTACTTCAGGAAATTCATTTGGAACAAAGTCCACCAAATGAATTAGAAAAACAGAAGCAGCTACATTAAAAAGTATGAAATTCATTGTTTCCTATCCCTATGTGACATAACTTCATTATGCATTTCTATGACATCACTTTCTGTATTCACATTATAAAGGACTATCCAACACTGATCAGTTAGACAGCATCCATAGATAAACAACCTGCTGCAGGGCTTCATACCTTTCCCCAGAGCAAGTAACTTCCATTATCCTTTATTTACCTTATTCAACAGTAAATATTTAATGTTGAGGTAACTATCTCATAAAATTTCTTTCTCTACTCTGATCACAGAGAGCTTAAGATGAACTACTATGCTGATATTGGCTGGAGTAGTATCTTCACGGTGGCTGGTATGGGGCTATGTTTTAGATTTGTGCTGAGAAGTGTTGATAATAAAGGGATGGTTTTGTTGTTGCTAAGTAATATTTATCCTAAGTTAAGGATTTTTCAGTTTCCCATGGTTTGCCAGCAAGCAGGTGCACAAGAAGCCAAAGGGGTATTCCATACCATAGAACATCAAGCTCAGTATATAAATTGGTGGCAGTTGGCCAGGAGGTGCTGATTGCTGCTCAGAGACTGGATAGGCAAAGGTCAGTGCCTGGTGAGCGACTGCACTGTCCATCACTTGTCTCTTCTTGGGTTTTCTTTTTCTTTTGTTACATTAATAATCCTTTTAATTACTATTATTGTTATTATTATATTTATTTGCTTTTGGTTTTAACCTGTTCTCATCTCAACCATGGACTTTCTGGGTTTTGTTGGGTTTGGTGGTCTTTTTTACTTTTTTTGTGTGTGTGTGTGTGTCTGTGTGTTTTTTTGTTGTTGTTTGCTTTGTGGGTTTTGGTTGGTTGGTTGGTTTTGGTTTTTTTCTTTTCCCAATTCTTCTCCCCATCTTACTGGCAGAGGAGAATGAGTGACCAAGTGACTCTGTGCTGCTCAGTTGCCAGCTGGGGTTAAACCACAACATCTACTCAGGCATATGAATAGATATTGTAGACATTAGAGCTAGGTGTGATAGACTCCACTGTACCCCCTAAAATATTGGCCCAAGTCATATGGGATGAAGGAGTTGTGCTGAGGTCCCAGCTCTTGGTTCAGTGATCTGTCCACCTAAACAGCCTTATAGCACTATTCTTTCTACAGAAAGCACGGTGTAGCCAACATGAGCAACTGTTGTGTGACTGGAGAGGCAACCATTTAAATTAAATTGCACAGATAAGCAACTGACATGTTAAAGGACAACAATTACTGGTTAATTGCTCGGCAGTAATTGTCAATAGCTCATTAGAATTTAATGTGGTAGACGCACGACAGTTTCTGTAAGAATAGCAAAAAAAAAAAATTTAATCCTTAGCACCTCTTGTTTTGTGTGGTTTTCCTACCCCACCTCCAGTTCATAAAGACACTGTTCTTTTTTTTTGATAGTATTAAAAAATTATGTAGACTGAATTTAGAGTACCCTGAGTAAATAATCTAGTGATATGCCCTTAATATAGCAAGCTCCAAATGTATTTCCTTATGCTAATGTGTGCAACACAGGTAACAAATGTAGAGACAAAATGTATTTGTTCAATAGCGCATCAGAGAGACCTGCATTACGATGTTTCAAGTTTTAAAAAAGGGCTGAGTGTACAGCACAATTGGGCTATCCACTGAATCTATGTTTTAATGAACTGGCATTGTGCAGTAGGTTTAGATACATTGAAGATATTACAGTAGGCTGAGACTGGAAAATAGAGGCTTTCTTGCTATTAGAACATGTTTAATGAACTAGATCAGGTGAAGATTCAGAAATCAACTTAAGAGACTAAAAATACATTTGTTAACAATAGGCTTCTATCTTTAAAAGTTACCAGAAAGCTTGCCCATCTGAAGCCATCTTGTCCTAAAATTGTATGTTCATTTTACACGGAGAAGCCTACACTGTAGTAGGTAATCCTCTCTGTATATATTCAGCAGTTAGACACAGGCTTGTCTCAGTATCTCAAAAGACTCGCTCTTGTGTCCGCAGGGTTATAACCTCTAAATAATAAAATTAAATGGATGCTTCAAGGATGAATCAAAACTATCTGAGTAAAATGGCCTACCCATTTTCAGATATACAGGCACATTTGGGACTTATTCCCATGAACTGACTAGAAATCAAAGCAGCAGTTATGAATGGTGAATGCCTCCCATCCCCAACATAAACTACAGCTCTTTCTTTAATCACAACTACCACCAGAACTGCCCCATTTAGGGAGGGTCTCAATCCCCCTCTAGGAAGATAAGCCATGTCAATGTTTGCTCCTCTTTGACCATTGACAAAGGAATTGTCTTGATCTCTAGTAGTTTTATGCTGACTTTATGGGGTTTTACACCTTAACCTCATTCAAAATTTTCACCTAATTTACTTGAGCACAAACCTGTTGAAATTAGCCAGTCTAGCAGATAGGACCCTTTGACTTAAGCAATTCAAAAAGTTGCAGCTTCTGCTGGAAACTGTCTTACAGTTTCAGGACCAGCTTTGGTTTCGTGGAAATAAACATTATTGATGGTCTATAGGCAAGACACCCAGCTACTGCGAAGTACTGCAGCTGCAACATTAAGTAGAGCTATGGTGATTTAGTCCATCCGGGCACCTGACCATTATTTTTTGTGTTGGTATTCTCTACAGATAGGCCTTGGAAAGTGAATCTGCTTGAAACACTGAGTTGTTTATTTAATATTCTGATGAATTTGCTCTAGGGTTGAGAGAGAGAACTGATGTAGAAGTCCTATAATGTCCCAAGAAGGAATACACATAGAGGTTATGTAGCATATAAATGTGATGAAGTAGAAATGCAAGAAGAAATTGTGCAACAAATCAATAGTAATTTCCCACTTCTGTTTTCCACTGTAAAAACATAACACAGGCAATGAAGGAGGTATATGATTTCTCATTGAATAACAATTTGAGGCAGACACAAATATTTACTTTTAACAGAAGTAATATTTCTACGACACATTCACATAGCATGCAAAAAAAACGTACTCAGAAGATCTGTAGAAAATTCTCTAAAGTGATCTCATCCTTTCATCACACTAGGCAGTCCTTTCTGACTATGTATCTTCATCTCCCTTTTCCTCCTAAAGGTAAAACTATGTAGATACCATGGAGGAGCATTTTTTATTTTTTTTTCCCTAAGCTTGAGAGTGTTCTGTTGACTATTTTAGGCACAAAGACCACCTAAGCAAAGAAAGAATATAAAAAGATCCTCTTGTTTAACCAAGCTGTAATAGTGGCCGTAAAAGCTAATGACATAAAAGATGTTAATAAAGAAAAAGAAAGAAGGCACAACAACAACGAAATTAAGAAACTGGATTATTTAAAAGGGGCAGCGTGTTTGAACTTCCTTCTCAGGTAAGGAAGCACCTCAGGACTCCCTCACTGATGACTTGCCGAGGTGAGGAGCTCCCAGTGCCAGTACTCTGGATGTGCTCTTCCAGTGCTCCCGATGCAGAACACTCCAGCACAGTGCACAGTGCAGTTTCCTGAACCAGGGGAACCTCACACGAGTGGAGACAGCCAGCAGGCACCCACAGATCACACGACAGAGGCTTAGGAGGGGCCAAGAGCAATGGTGGCCAAGCCCTCTCACATAGGAAAGAAACTAGGGGGGGCAAACAGGGTGGAGGGTGACATTCTGAACAGAAATGTCACAGTGACTGACAGATTGAGCAGAAAGCAGAGTTATCTACCCAGTAGAAAGCTGCGTCCTCTCTACACCACACTCACTTTGACCTACACAGCTTCCCAGACTGAGCTTCGGTGGGAACATGCAGCCCCCCAGGTCCCAGGCTGTGCCCAGCTCTTCCACCAGTACAGGGCAGTGAGCAAACCTGTGGGAGGTGCTCCCAGGTAGCAGAACCCCTCTGCTTAGTGACAGAGCTCTGGGAGGAGCTGAGTAGGTTAAATTTTTCACATTAAAAAATGAAGACAAGAGTAAGCTAAATTCCTTACTATAAAGCTTTACAAAGTAATTGGATAAACTAGGAGACAATGATGAGAGAAACAGTAGGATGGAAAAGTAACACATTTTTCCAAGTATAACAAAGCAGTCAAAGAAGAGATTTCATATTTCCTTCATCCTATCACAGTGTCTTCTGTTAATAAAGCACGTAAGCAGACAAACAAGCTTTCTGAAGTACCAAGATACAAGTTGTACAGAATTTTATGTCCCATCTTATTCATTATTGCTGGCCCAAGAATTTCTCTAATTCTAAGCCTTGTTCCCTGCCAGTTTATTTTAGCACATTAAGAAATAGCTGACTGTTCTTTTGCAGTGGAAATGTATTTCAGTCCTCAATTATTGCTTCTAATATGGCCAGAAATATTTCTGTCTAGTTAAATAAATTAGGATCTAAGATGAAAGAGTCATCTTCTGTATAATTAGATTTGATTAGTCAAGTCTGAAAAATGTGCATTCTGTTTCCTTTATATTTTATAACCTGCCTCTGCTTCTAAACTGGCCATAACTTTTGGTCCTTTACTGTGAAAAATGACAAAACTTTCTTTATACTGAGTACTTGAAACCTGAGCCCAGAATTCCATGAAATAAATGGAAGCTTTGAATCAAACCCAGGACAAAGAGAATCATAATTAGTTTATATTTTAGAAAACTTATTAGTATGTCTGAACTATCTTTAGTTTCCTTTTTTCATACTGAGAAAATACTGCATATTTCTTCAAATAACTACCTGGTAAATTGTTCATCTCAATAGCAACACCAGTCCATGTTTGAAAATTCTTGTTTTTTCACTCTAAACCTGTGCTTGTAAGAATACAGATGATTAGTATTAATAGGAAATTTACAGAAAATCTTCAAGTTTAGGGTTCTTCCCCTTTCCCTTTCCTTGCACATGCTACTATATTGATCCTCAAACTTGGATAAATTCCTTACTCTGCTTTATGCTCCCTGTGTTTATGTCTAAACCACTAAATTCTGAGCTCTTGGATCTGAACGCATCAATTGACTGTCTTATACATATCTAAGTGGAAAGTCTGTGTTTACCACCTTCACTGTGAAGGAAGCCCAGCTTGCACAGGAGCTCTAGCAAGTTTTATTAGACTCCCAGTCTGGACAACTTGATACATAAATGTAGTAGAAATTGAACAAACCCAAAGTACCATGAATAAGCCCTTAGTATTTCCAGATCTTCTGTTTAACACCTGTACAAAATCAGTAGTAGCATCTAATCCTTCAGTCCTCGGATTGGAGAGCTTAATCCAGACAATACAGTGCTGTAACCTGAATATATTTTTGTAGATATGTATAAGTTTTATCAGTTAGGAAACAAGAGATTGCCACAAGAGTTTTTAGAAGAGTGATAGATCAGCTTTAGATTGTAAGGAAAACTAGATTCATTCATTAGCAACAGACTTGGTGCTAATGGTTTGTCACTATCTGTACTTATCACTAAAACTAACACGGCTTCTGCTAATTAGCTATGACTGTAGATTACCACGGAAATGATGCTGTGTAGTCTTGATGGATACAACCTTTGATGCTTCTTGGTTTCCCAAGTCCAGGTGATCAGGCTTGAGCTCTTTGATGAAGTATGTCAAAACAAAAGGAGTCGTCAAAGTTTCTTTGCTCATTCATGTGGTTTTATACTACCCTGACTCCTCCCAGTGGAGGTAGATAGGGGATCTCAGGGCTCCCTTTCTTGTTTTGGGTTTTACTAGTCATCTTTTTTGTTTGGTTGGTTTGTGTTGGGGTTTGTTTATTTGTTGGGGGTGGGGGGTTGTGTGTGTGTTTGGTTGGTTGTTTTTTTGTGTGTGTTTGTTTTTAATGGACAGGGTGTCCTTCCTTTGTAATACTGTTACAAAATACTAACATGCTACTGCTGTTTACAATATTTTATCATATCTGCATCTTGATCCAAGGTCAGCTAAGAGTAACCACATCCTTATTAACACAATTATAATTCATAGCCTTCACAGGACTCAGATTTGGCTACAAGAGCTCCTATCCAAGCTCCCTTTATTTTTATACTTGGAAGGCTCCAATCTTGTTTTCTCCTGCCTCAACAAAGACCAAAATGTTCCTACAAGGCTCTCTTTCATCATCTATTCACACCACTTCCCTTTTATGTACTCCTAACTCCTGCCTTTCTGTGCTCTTTTGCATTAAGTTGAAGCTGGCTGCTTCAATTTTCCAGGCTCTTCATATGCACCCTTGACCGATGATGCTCAGAAAATACAGGCCAACTTCCTGCTCAGCTACAGTCCTATAGGCGAAATCTGCCATTCAGTGGATAGGTTTTCAAACAAGGATTATTTTTTTTAACCTTACACTTTCCTCTTTGCCTTCCTGTAAGACGAGGGATTTAGGGATACTTCCATCCTCAAAACCAGTTATTCTGTGATGTCTACAAAAGTCTTAAGGAATGCAAATGGAGAAGCTGCAGGACAATTACTTCTAATTATTGCCCATTTTTTTTTTAACTGGTAACCTCTTTCCTTCATTTTTGTTTTCTGTCTCCATCTGTGGCCTCTTAAACCCCTATCCCTTCAGAATGCTGCCTTGTCCTTATCATTTCTACAAGGAACTGTTAGTCTAAGATTTGTGACACTATCTCAATAAAAATAATAGATAAAAATATCATATTACATATGGAAAACTAGTTATACTGTTATAATGGCACAGAAATATAAATAGAACAGATATTCTTACAAATGGCACATTATGTCTGTTGCCTGTGAAAACAAAATTCAGTAATTTTAGGCATAAATTAGTTTTCATCTATCTCTTAAAAATAAGCTAATATGCCACAGAGGTGCTGTTACAACCCTTCCAGAGCAGCCTGGTGAAATTTGTGAATAGATATTTTTAACTGCCACCATGCTCGGACCCAGAAGTGCAAGTTCTCTTTGTCAGGTAAACTGGGAGGGTACAGAGATGGACCTTCTTCTGAGAAAGCAGATCCGGCATTATTTACTATTTGGTAAAACAACTTCTTGTTGAAAGTCTATTTTCTAGTGTGTACAGAAAAAGATGATGACAAAAGAAATAAAAAAAGAAAAATAAGTCCAGGAAATGAATAGAGAGAGCAATGAAAGATTCCTTTCAGCTTAGCCAAGCTTATTGAATTTTAGGAATGAAGCCTCCACAGTTTTTCTTTCTTTCAGTTTCTGTGCTTACAGCAGGGTTAGCAGGTGGGATGTGCCCAGTAGATAAACTCTTCTCCTGAAAGGATAGTGAGAAACAAGGGGCCATTCTTAATTTCTTTTTTTCTTCAACTCCTTATTTACCAAACCTCGTGTTATTTTGTACTTCTGTCTTACTTCCTAGATGCATCGTATGCATGCAAGAATTAATGAGATTACTATTCCTAAAATGATGTCCAAGTGTTTGTAAGAACAAAAAGAAGCATTGCAAACTCCAGCCTTTCTCTGTCCTGGGTTAAATTTTATCTAAAACTTAATCTATGCTTTATGTGGAGATTTTTTATTCCAAATTTGTGTCTAGAAGAGTTCATTAATGTTTTAGTATAATAGCTGCACTGGAACAGGTGGAGACAGATGTTATTTAAAAAACAGTTTAAATGTTCCATTTTTTATTTATTAATATTACCTCCAAATTCCTGGTGGAGAAACTTAAATTCTGGAAGGTGGGTAGTGTGAAAACAGCAGAAGTCCTTCAGTCTGCAGCACTGTAAACTGCATTTAGGGTGTTTAAAAAACAAGTGGATGTAGCACTTGAGGCTATGGTCTAATGGACACATAGATGTTGGGATGAAGGTTGGCCTCAATGATCCTAGAGGTCCTTTCCAACCATAATGATTCTATGATTCTATGTTTTCATGCAATCAACTTAAAAGGTTTTGAAAGTTGTAACTCAACGATGGGTTGTGTTGTGATGGGTTTAATAATAACAGTGTTCCCTCAGTTGTATCTGGATTGAACACGAGTGCACAAATTGTTGGAGAGAGGTAGCTAACTGAAGTACTTTCAGAACGGTGCAGGGTTGTACTCTTGACCTCACTGACAGAGGCAGCCAGAAATGCAAAACTTTGATATCTTATTACTATTTTGTCTGTAATAGCTCTTCCTCTCTCATCTATTCCTTTTATTGTTATTATTTTTAGCTGTTTTCCACCTCTTCCACATAAAAACTTCACCTCTAAGCAACTGTGACTATGCTTCTTGTATTACCATAAGCCTGGTGTTATCCTCAGGGTTATGCACTTGGCAGAGCACTTCCACAAAGCTGTCCACGTGGCGTGTAACCCTTCATCCTAGTTACAGCGACTGCTTTTTCTTCTCACTGATTCTCCTTTCATGATACTAGGTTACTTGGTGTTTCGGATATCCCACATCTCCTGGCTCATGGTGGAGTGTAAGAAATCGTTGGGCGAATAATTGTTTTGCTTTTAAGGAAAACAATGACAGTGACATCAAAAATGCAGCCCTCGTACATCAAATGGTGCACGAAGGAAAGGAAGCACTGATAAAGCAGCTTGAGATGGAAGGAAACTCAGATAAATGAGCAGCTGTAGCATTTTGAGATCTACCTCTTGGCACAGGCCATTTTTTTTTTCTAAATTGCCTTTCTCTGAAGTCTTTTTTCAGACTGTTCAGTATGGCTTTTCTTCTGAGTAAAGCTCTCAGCAATTCACAATGCTATTTGATAGGGTCAGACTTTCCGAGACGGTTCCACGGTGATCCCCATTAGGAATTCAGCATCATAGATCTGAGATTCAGAAAAGGGAAGGAACTAATCTAATCTGACCTCTACTACAGTGCAGAGCACTAAGAAGAATGTAGTGACGACATTCAGAGTCATAAATTAAGCAGTGCCCGGCAATGTTCCCTGGCAGTGGATCTTAACTCTCAGTGTTGTTAAACTAGGACTGTCCCTCGAGTGATGCCTAACTGGCATGTTCCCAAAATGCTTCTGAGCCTTCCTCAAGACTCAGCAAAAAATCCATCCTGCTTTTCAGTCTCCTAATTTTGATCTAGTTAAGTAACTCTTTTACATAGATTGCCTTCCACCCTATTTAGATATAGACTTCAGGGTTTAATTACTTCTATTTATATTGCATTTTTGTTTTTCTAATCTCAATCTTATGTTAAAACTCTCTGTCTTTGTATGAAGAGGTGTAAGATTTAGCGGCCAATGAAATACAGAAATGGAAAAAAAAAAAAAGCTCAAACATCAGTATTCTGACATTTACAACTCTTCAGCTTGAGAAGGGAGTCAGCGAAGGGGTCTTAGCAGCTTGACCATCTGAAACTTTTGAAATTAATTTGGATGAAACGCTGGAACTTGCCCTGCTTGGAAAAGCCCTCCATTTTCAGAGTGCGCATAAGGAACAGTCTCTCTGATCTGTATTACAAGAATATTATTCTCCGACAAGAAATTATTTGTTCCATTATAGTATTTCAAAAGCTATGTTGCTACTGAACTTAATACAATGTTTGCAAGCGGAATTATAACAACACTAACTCTAGGTTTTTTTCCTTTTTTCCCCATCAACCATTTTCAAAGGTTTAGTCCGTCACCTATTAGCTTTAGGAAGCAAATCTTGAACAGCAAAAAGTTGTACAAAGTCTAGAAATAACATGAAATGGGCTGTTAGGAAACAGAGTCAAGGAGCTTTGACCTCTCAAATCACTTAGCTGAGGGATTAGCTATGACTGTCATTTAACTTCTCTACTTGATCTGAATCACTTCTTGTTTCTTTGAGCTGAGCAGTCAGGTGGGTGACTGTAGGTTGAATAGAATTCTTCATTCAAGCATGAATGTCATGCCTGGGAGAAACCACAAAGGGTTCTGAAAAATTAAAAAAAAATTCTTTGAAAACTGTGTTTATTACACAGGAAAATTTTCTGTCAGTAATATTCAACAAATTCTTACATGCATCTTAGTAACATCCCATGAACACAGATAAAGAGGTAAAATAGAAGTAGGTAGGTGAAAGGAGCTGTATGAACATTTGGATCTCATTGTGGTGTAAATGACGGTTTCGTGATACAGTATATAATACAACAAAGTTGTGATATGAAAATGTAGTAACTGAGAGTAATGAGTTTAAATCCACTGAAGTTTGCTGGGACATAAGATGAGCATCGCAAGCTAATTAAGTTTTCATCAGTCCTGTTGGTAACACTAGCTCTGAATCAATTAGTTTTCTATTAGGACTGGATTCTGAAATGTATTCAGAATAGTTATATGTGCATAAATATATGCATGTAGATATATAAATATGCACACACACTACATCTGTCTACAACCACCTTTGAGGCTGCAACCTCTATGATTAACTGGATTGACTGCACCCATTCTTTAAGTGCACACCTGAAACGCAGTCCAATTTCATGTCTGTAGACAGTAGGCACAATTCTGCTACCAGAGCCTGAAGACCCTTCTGAAGTGTGGATAAGCAATGATGATGTGCTTTAGTAGTTATTTGTAAAATCTATTGAACTCTCTACTCAATCCACTCCAGACATGACTCTTTTGAGCCCTTAGTAATGACTAGGGACAGATTAAATAGTGACACTTGCAAAAGTTCTTTCATATATCACTGCAGAGATGCCTTAGATGCTTGTAAAGTAGCTGCTTATCCACTCTGTACCAGTTTATTTTGTTGCGAGAAGCTGTAGTTAAGTGGATCAACAGCTGCTTCACAAGCAGCCAAGCACTGAAGGGACACTGAACTCTTAGGTAATAGCAGGACAGATGGAGAAATGGGAAAATATTTGTATTACCCCATGTTAAATCATTGCTGTAGATGACAAAGCTTAGCTTTAGACTTCATATTTTAATTCACTCTACTGTCATGTAAGAAATCTAGAAATGCCTTATCAATATTAACAGTGTTATGTCATGTTAATTCTGTCAAGAAATCAATTGTGTTTTGGTTTTTTTTCATAATAAGGGACAGAATTTTAACTTTATTTTTATATAGGTTTATTAATTAATTCTCAGTATCACCAAACAAGCTTTCACTTCTTCAGGTTCATAGTTCAGACCCTGGCATATCAGTAAAGAATGCAGCTAACCCATGTGTATAGTGATCCACCTTACAGAGTTATTTTCCAAACAATATTGTACATTGATCACTGCTATATCCAGAAGTAAAAGAAAACTGCAGCTTCTTAGAAATAATCCTATGAAAATCACTCAAAAAAAAAAAAGGCTACATTTTACTGGGTGTGGGTTTTTTGCATTTTACTTTGTGTGTGGTGACAGCCAGATCTACATCCAATCCACTTAGTCAACAGAGTCAGTCACTCTCACATGACAGCTAGACAGACCAGTTAAAATTGTCACTTCTCCATCACATTTCATTTATTTCTTCAGGAGCCACTTCAAGCTGTCATACAAGAAAGCATAAACTAACTCAAGAACTGGATCAGCAATTTTCTTTGGGGATAAGCACATAGAGTACAGCTTGCTCTTCGGAAGAAAACAGGACATATCAGCAGTGGCATCCCCCTTCTGCATAATACTTCAGTTCTCACTAAAGTGAGTAAATAATAACAATAACAATAATATTTTATTATAAGTGTAGCTATCTTTTAAGGCACCTAGGGGCTTTAACCATCATTATGCTGAAGAATCCTGGGTGGCCCTTCTCATACTAAGCTTTCTTGTAAAAGAAAAGATGTCTTAGTCATCCTCCTATGATAAGCAGTAGTAAACCCAGAGTTCCCCATTGCTTGTTCCTGACTCACTTCTATATAGTGTACACACAGTGCACTCAGACTAGTGGAAGATGTTCCTTGAGAATTATATATTATCTGAATATGATGGCCTTTGGGACATAGGTAGGATTTAGGCTTGTTGGATATCCATATTCAATGAGTTATCATTAATGGTTAATTGTCAGAAGATTCTGAGTGATGTTCCTTTAGGATTTTTTTCTGGGTCTGCTACTATTTGATTATTTCATTAATAACTTGATTAAAAAAAAAACAGCATATGCTTGTTAAATTTGCAGATGACAGAAAGCTGAAAGGCAATGTAAGTGTGTTGGATGAGAGGATTATAATTCAAAATTATCTTGATAAACCAGGGCAATGGCCTGAAAAAGAAGAGTGCTATTTATAGAAGTGCAGCATAGGAGACCTAATAGCTGCACAGCTCTAACATAGAAAATAAATGTCCGTAGAGAATGATTCCATAGGAAATGATCTAAGGATTACAGTCAATTGAAGGTGAAGACAAGGGACAATGACACAGTCTTGCAAAAAAAAGAAAAGGGATAAACGTTATGGCAGTGCACATATATATGTATGATTACATTCTGCTTGTGTTGTGGGCATGTTAAAACATCTAATTTGGGTGTCTATCTCTGTCTTCACATTCTCTGGACTCTTATGCCCCCACTCTTAAGAACAGATACCTAGCTTGTACTGTCAATATGTATGATTTAGCACAGGCTAAAAGACACCTACTGTCAAATCTGAAACTAAATCTCACTGATAAAATAGCCTTCCTCTCTCCAGAGTAATGAAAAAAAGTCAGTTGGAATAATCTATCTAGTTTTTGGGCCTCATCTTTCAAGAAAGATATGGGTCCACTGCAGACAGAAGTGAGGACATCATCAAGAATGACTGAACTGGGAAAGGGATTGGAAAAAAGGGGCGGAGACCTGTGGGTTGAACTGAGAGCAGAATTAATGAAACAGCAAAACTCATTAATACTGATGCCAATATAAAGTATACAAAGTTACACTCAGCCCAGCGAGAGTGTGGTAGTCACAATATGCAGGAAACCGGCCCTTGGAAAGTAACATGATGAACAAACTCCTCCAGGGATGGTAACCCTTGGGAGAAGGAACACCCATCCTCCTCAGACTTCCCCCTTTATACTGAGTGTGATGTTTCTGGTCTGGGATATACCTGTGGCCAGCTCATGTCAGCTGCTTTGGCTTTTCCCCCTCCCAGCTGAAGCTCTTGGCTGATTCCAAACTGTACACCATGGCTGGCCTAGGATTCTATCCCAGCAAAACCAGGACACTATGCCCCAGTAAGAACATCACAATGCTAATTGTTCTATGCTGATTGGGCTGTTTGTCACTGATTGACACTGATGGAAAAGTCAGCGTGCTTAATTGTCAGATTTATGCCATGTGAAAGAACAAAACTAATAGCAGTAAAAAGCTACAAAATAAACAAACATGTTGATATTTTAATGCTATTTCCTTTGCAATCTCTGATTTAAAGACCACTGGCTATCAATCAAACAAGCCAGACACTTTTTTTAGGGCAAAACAGAAAAGGTGGGAAATGAATTACTAATAAGCGTTTGTTAGACTAAAAGCTCTTAGAAATGCTAGGTAAAACATAGACCTTAATTTATGTAGATCTTACAAGTGACCATTTCTCATATTTTTTTTTTTATTCTGTATAGATGTAAAAATCCAGATAGGTCAAAACACAGGGCCCATCTCTATTCATGTGTGTATATGTATGTATACATTTGAATGCTTATATATGTATGAATATTTGAATATATATTTATTTACATACACATAAAAAATGTTTACTAGTTATTTACTTAAAATTTCTATTTTACTATGTGGGGACAGGCATCTGCATATGTATGCATGCATATGTACCTACATATATGTATATGAGTCCAATTTAAACTTCTCAGATTGTTCTGAAAAACTAAAGGCAAAAGAAATCAGGAGAGAGATTCTACTATGACCTCATAGCTCTAAAATTCAGTCTATCACATCTATCAGATGAAGAAGCCACAGGTGAGAGGTGAAAGTGTTTGGGAAGTGCTGAACGCAGCAAATACACATGGAGAGTTTTGCTGTGATGCAGAGATATTTCACTTTAGGGAAATATCAGGTAAAAGACTATTTTTAGAAAGTAGCCAGCTCATGTTTCTGCTCTAATTAATGCAGCTAGTCTGATCCCAGTACATGTGGCTAAAATAGCAGGGATACGGTACCCTGGTTGCATTCAAATACTTATTTCCAGAAATGGGAATTTATGCAGGGGGATGTTAATTTCATTTTTGGGTTGTTGGTTTTTTATTGTTTGGGCTTTTTAAATTTTATTTATTATATTTATTTTAAAAATATCGTTTGGCTAGATTTCACAATCATAGATTTCACAATCGATTTTAAACTGTGTATATATCTCTTTATGGCAGTTAAATAGAGAAACACTATGTCTACTAGATCTAGATGGCTGTTGTGAGTCAAAGTGAGCATAGTATTGCTAATAGTCACTGATGTTTTGATTAATCTCTCTAATTAGCTACTGTGGGTGAGTTTAGGTTTCCTCTTGCCACTTAATTCACTTCACTTTCCATCTTCTGTCATGACCTCACTGTTGGGTGAGTAGGAGAGTTACCTTCAGCTGAGTTCTCTTGATCCACAGAATAAGTTTCTCTGATTATTTCTCCCTCATGGTCTTTCACACCTGCCCAGCAATTCCCAACAGGAAACTAAAGCAAAAATTCTGCTGTTGGGCAAATCTTTTGCAAGATATGTTTCCTTGATTTGAAGAAGTGACTTTCACAATGGTTTTAAATTTCATATATGCCTGTATCTTTATATCATCTTTCATTAAAGGTATGGATTCACAAATCCTCTATTATTTCCTGATTATACTGGTTTTGGTAAGCAGTATGGTATATGTGAAATACTTTAAAGCGATGCCATGGAAAATACTCTACATGGCATATTGAAATTTTACCTAAAATTCTTCATATTGAAATTCAGAGATTACATTTTGAGCTTTCTAAAGTTTGAGTTTTATCAGATGCTACCCCAGCTGACCCAGCTATAAATGGAAACCTTATCTTTCAGCTTGGGCAGTAGATGAATGTTATGTTGTTCCTCTGGGTGCTATTTGCCACTAGAATTGATGTGCCAATGTACTGTCTGATTCAGAATGGACCTTTCAGCATTTTGATGTTTTTTTGTTGTCGTTGTTCGATAACATGCATGTACCAGAGCCAATGAATATTCTTGGAGGTAAACAGCATGGCATAGGACGATATTGTCAAAACTTGTTGGTTTCATCTACAGGGCTATTAATTACAAAATAGTTTCAAGCTAGGTGAAAAGATAGGTTTTCATGCTGAAAAATGTATTATAAATTGCCACTGTGAATAAAAATAATCATGAAACTAAAATAGTCAGTATCTTTTCATTAGGCTGGATCAGAAGACAAATCTTCAAACCACCAGACTCCCCAGAGCCTCAGAGGACATGGCAATTGAAAGATACATTCTGGCAGAAGTGCCAACAGATATCTGATGTTTGCTGAGTTTGTCACTTTGTCTTTCAGCAAAATTCAGTCAACATGGTGTTCCTACAAACAAAGTGCATACAGACAACTTTAGTGATAGTTTTATCTCAAGCAGATTGAACTGGCAGACACTTGACATAAAAACAGCAGAATACACTGTTGTCACAACGCACGGTTACCCAGGTGATGTCACGTTAGATGTCCTGACAAATACCTCTTTAACACAAGAGTTCTGAAGGAAATGACCTAGGAACTACTTCTGTCCTTTACATACTTGTCAGAAAAGTCAATCCTTCCAAAGGAGTTTGTTTACATGATCCAAACCAGAATATTTTCCCTTCTCTTAGAATATGATATGTATGTAGATCTGGTGCTATCAAGAGTAGCATTTGCAGTCACCTTTCACAGTGAACACCTGAATTTCTCTGTGGGATTGTCAGTACACTTCTTGCTCCAAATGAAGTGCCCACCACATGTGATGGGAAGAAACACACTGTGACATTGCTTTGTAAGACAGACTTGGCACCTTCTTGGCTCCATAAACCAATTATATCAACAAATCAAGAAAAACTGTGGTGCACATGACAAATTCTTCAATTTGAAATATGTTCAGTGGTTTTGGGTCAGTAACTTCTACATCAAGCACCTGAGCATTTGTAAGGCATAGCCTCAAAATACTCTTCAAATTTGGGAAGAGCTTAAAGGTTTCCTCTAAGTGAAGTACCCAAAACATTTAGCTACTTGGAATCACTGATCACCTCTGAAAACTACACTCTAAAAGTGTAGTTTTAAAGGACTAAAGAATGGTTAAGCAAAGGATAATTGTGAGCTTCATGATTAAATGTTAGCCTGATGTAAGAAAGGTGTTTCAAGTTTGATCAGGTATTTTATATCAGAAATCTTTGCAGAATGGCATAGATGGTGAGAGCTGTAGACTAACCATTGTTCACCAAATGGAATTGACTCCCTGGTTTTAGAAGCAACCTTACATTGATCAGATCCAAACTCCCTCCAAGACCCTACACTCTAATGCCTCCAGTTCAGGGAAACAATGAAGTACATCCTGATCTTTAAGTACATGTATTGAAAAATACAATAAGCAGAAAACCAAGAAGAAATAAAGTTACTACGATGATGTTTACAGATGTCTGCCTCAAGTCAAATGTGCCCATGCATTAGATGGAAGCAGAAACAGATGAAAAACTTACAAGTATTTAATTTCTATAAATCTGTTTCATAGTGAAACTCCTCTGCAAACAGATTTTCTATTTCTCTCAAATGTCTATCAAATAATTTTTGTGAAAGGAGTGTACTTTGTGGAACATGTATAGAGTGAATAAAAAATATTTACCTTTCACACATATAATTGTAATTAGTGTGTTAGTAGGAATCTTTTGAATATAATAATCATGTTGAAAATTTTAAGGATGTCAAAAACATGTTTTCTTTTGCCTTTCATCTGATATGCTCTATTTTATAGGGGGGGAAAAAAAAAAGTGATTTCATGCTTAAGTTGCACACATAGAATATGGGAGAAAGGTTTTGTCCTTGGTTTACATTATGCAATTCGGGCATTCAAACATCAATCTCTCATAACCCGTAAACATCAAAGCCATGAAAACAAATAGGAGACTCTTCCATCTTTCTCCTCAGAAGCCATCAAAGAACCTCTGACCCACGAAAATTCTATCAAAGGGATCTGCCTATGTGAATTATACTGTGGAGGAAGTTGCTTGCATTAAAATAAAAAATTTCAAAAGGCATACCAGTAAGAGCTACTGTATTTTTAATCTAGAGCACACATGCTTTGTTTCCAGCCCCTCCACCTGCAAGTGAACAAATCACAAATCTATTTGATGAATCATGATATAAAACCCCCAGAGTTATTACCAGCTAGTCCCTGGAAAACAAGACAGAACAAAACACAGGACTCAAGATCCCTGATCTCAATTTAGAGAGAGATGGTCACAGTTTTTCAGGCTTTGAGCAGTGCTATGAAAAGGAGGGTAGAGACAGAGCATGACTTCCCCTGCAGCCTGCTCTTTAACCAGCAAGCATCACAGTTGAAGGACTATCCTACTGCCTGTCCATTAATGGATGAAGGGATGATACAACATATCTTATGGAGATATCCCCCTAGCCTGCTTTCTGGAGTGTGTGGGTCCCTTGGATAGACTCCAGACAAGCTGTCCAAACTCTGTCCACAGTTACTGAGGTGCCGTTTAATGTGAGAGGTGTGGAAGCGACACGTAAGCTACCAGTGACTGATAGAAAGCACCTTCATTCCAGAACAGTATGTGCACCAGCTCCATAGGCATTGTGTTTTTCAGGAAAGGCCCCAAATGGATATTAGGCAATTCTAGCCACCAGTCATTGCTTAAGTTTATCAAGGGATCTCTATGGGCTTGGCTAGGGAAGAAGCTATGATGCCAGCTTCCTTGGAGGGGTTTATCTGCAAAGTGGGCAATTGTAGGCAGCCCTACAATGGTATATATTCATACTAGTGCTTATTTCACAGTCTCCTGTCCCAGAGACCCATTCTAGTAGAAAACCTACACGGAGTAAAAAGAGCCTTTCCATCTGAGTATACAATTCAGACCCATAAAACACTGGCATCTCTCTGTCTCCAGAGTTATGATTTCAAATGTGGTGCTTATTGAGATTCTTCATGTAACTTCAGGGGAGAGCAAGCTAAGAAAGTAGGCAGCAGCCAATTTGTATTTTGAATAGAAAAGGCAATTTATATTATACAGCCTTTGAAATGTGAATTATACATTATGGGATGCGTTAAGCTATCATCTCTGGGAAGAGAAGATTTATGTTTGTCCCTATTATATACAGTAACTGATTGATTGGCATAAGTACTTGATTTCTCTTTACTTTTCATTTTCTTATCACCTTTGATTCCAATTATTCTTCCCATCATTCAACTGCGGCTAGAAATACAGACAGGTAGAAGAAAAAACAAAGTTCATTTAGCATCTAGCTTTGGAAATAAATGTTAATAATGCCAATTTAAACTGCAACAGCTACTGGGTAACATTTAAGTGACAACACAGAGGCTGGCTTAGGTTGTGAAAAAATCTATCCAAAAAATGACACCTCTTTTTAACAACTCATCACAGTCCCCTTTTAGCTTACGAAGAAACCACACGCTTACAAGCTTGCAGACACGAAGTCCTTTTATGTATTTTTGATAGTTTGATTTTTAGTATTTTGTGGGAGAAGGAAGTCAAATTATAATCAATTGTCTTTTCTTGTCAGATTATTTTCCTGAAAGCTACTGATAATACCTCAATTTTAAATCCTGTCAACATTAATTCCTAATTGCCTCTCAAAAATGTTTCATACCTAATAGACTGTTTCAGGACTTACATTCCTCCTATTAATAATAATAAAAGAATATTGGAACTAATGCTAAAAACAGAGCAAAATGAGCTAAAGTGAGGGCTAATATGACATGAAAACTATCTCTTCCTTTGTGTGTAGCCTATGCCCTGCACAAAGGGGTCTATTTTTATGTTGAGGGACCCAAATACTACTGTAATGTAAACAGAGAGTATTACCCATTTAAAAATGCTTATTTCCATCATTACTGGGTTTGCAAGAAAAACATATTTTGAAAGGAAAGACCAACCTATCTCCAAACCCCTGTTTTTCAACAAATCAAATACACTGTTATTAGAAGAAATTTTGCAGGTGTTGAGACAAAACAGTGACAGAACACAAAAGCTAATGGGTACCCTTTCTAAATCAATATTAGAGAATTGTTTCAGTACAGCGTCCCACAGCTTTCAGGGAAAAAATCACCTGTTTTGAGCTGCCAAAATAATAAATAGAAGCAGGAACTGTGACCAGTAAGCAGCAGAGCTGTTAGCAGGGGGTGACAGCAGCACTTTTAACACAGACATTGATTCAAATGATAGCTTTGACTTGTAACTGCAGATTGCACCCTAATAATTTATCACAGACAGGGCATGAAATGTTTCAACAGCCCTTGATGGTCTACACGAAGGTACTGTAGCATCTTGAGAAAATGCTGATGAAAAATACTGGGTTTAGGGATGTATTTTGCTACTCATAAATACAGTCATGGGAGGAAAGTGATAGCAGTGAATGGGTGAAACGGGAGTTTATATGTACAAATGAGTAAGGAGAAAGCAACTTCTAACTCCAGTCATTTATTGGAAAAAATAAGTATTTTTCTTATGAAATGAAAATACTGAGGACCATCAACAATCCAAATTATATCACCATTAGATATCCAGTATATAGCACATCATTCCCATGTGTTTTGCATGCAGGAGAAAGGTGGAAAGATGCTCCAGCCCATGCTGGAACATTTATTTTACAGAACAAGGGATGGGACTCGGCTCCACTCTTACAATCAACTGTATTTTGGTGTCCAAATGTGACAAGGGTTTCTAAGTTTCCAAGTATCCACCCGAGAAGCCGTAACACTTCATTTCACCTTATGGTGAATCACTCTGCAGATTTTATTTGTGATTAGGGAGTTGATACAGCTACTCAGAAGCCAATCTCCTCATGTCTTCTCAGAAATCTAGAATACCTCACCTGGCCTGGTGCTAATACAACATAGCATGGGTCCCCCCCATGCATTCTTGGTCATGTCTGCCAGGCCCTCATGGATATCTTGGACACCCCAAGGTATCTCAGTGCTTATGGGGAGGCAATAGAATCAAATTCTAGCCATTTGCTGATAGTAATAGGAGCTTAGATACTTCACTTGCAAGTATTCCCATATATGTAGAGACTGAAATCCAAGAGTTAACTCTATTGAGCAGAATCCCACCTGAAAGAAATGAATTCAAAGTCTGTATGTGGCAGTTTGCCTGTGAACTGCTCCTCACTCCCCAGACATTTGGAACTGTCAATGTCTACCAAAACTAACAGTAAAGTCTGTATCTCAAGGGCTGTGTTTACACTGTGAGGGCATGAAGTGATTATACACCAGCCATAAGCATTTTTCCTTTCTTTCAAAGTCGATATTTGGAAGTTTAAATGTAAAACCAAGATGAACTCTGAGTTTAAGAGTCCAAGAAATCTGCCAGTTTGCACAACTGTAACATTAAAGAATTGCACCATCAGACCTGTTCTACAATGTAGGCAAAACCAAAGCACCTACAAAGTCTGGAGAAATCAGGTAGCCTTAGTAAAAAAGCAGGTAAAAAATTTCACCGAGAACTTACACTTCATTCGACAGGGGAATTCTGCATAGTATAAATTTTCTTTTCGGTGCCCTAACTGTGAGCAAAGCTCATTAAAAAGCAAAAGAGCAAAGCAGTCAATCAAAAGGCAGAAAGCCGGAGGAAATCAGCAGTTATTGAAATAATTGGCAGGTCATCACAAGTTTCCTGATGTTACTATTGATGCATTTAGCATCTGTAGAGCCTTTCATTGACCCTCCCCCTTTCTTTTCCTTTCCCCTTTCTACTGCACTTAAAGCATGTCTTCAGTTTGTAAAAAAATTATATTTTATTTAAAAAAATAAAATTAGTGAAATTTTAGAAAGGAAATTGTGCCTGGTTTTGTATCTAGTTTAATGTAAAACTAATTTAATACAAGCAATCCTTTTTAAAGAGAATCCTGGGTTCATTACTGTTCCATAAGTTTACACTTGATTTAGCTCCTTTATTTTCTTCACTGAATTCTTGCAAATGATATTGCTTGCATTTTTACTTCAGTCTATGAGTATTTCTAGCTGCCTTTGCTTAGTTGCATCTAATTCATTTTCCTGCTTCCGTTGCTCTTCTTCTGCTTCTGAGTTCGTACTAAGACACATTCTGTGAACACTGGAATCATCTCCATCCTTGTAGCGTTGTCATAGCTACCCACAGAATCATGTACTGTTGAAAAAATGTAGAGAAATAGTTGCCCAGTGTTCTACTGTTTCCTGTTTATCTTTTAATTCAGAATACCCAAATCAATGGCTCACCCCCCTCCAGCCCATCACCTTTGTTAATAAGGGGAACATCTGTGCAACTGGCAGATCTAGCCCTAGCAAGACAGGACTCATTATATCCCTGCTCAGAAACCAGTAAGAAAGCCAAGGTGGGGGGACATTCACTCCTTTTATACCTGGTCAATAAAACTAAAGCTAATGAGTTTTATCTTTTGAAAACTTTGTATTTTGCATTATCTTCGGAGGACTGGGAAGGCATAAATTTGAGACCTGGGAGCTCTGCCTGCCAGTCTCTGTTGCCCCCATTGGAACTACACTGTCCTGCAGAAAAGATTTCAATGCTCATTTTCTTCCAAACCAGCAAGAGCTTAGTGGTTAGAGCCTTTCTCTCCCACACTAGCTGGAGTTGCCCCAGGTCTTACTTTCAGCTAAAATGCAGAATTTATTTTACCTGTCACAAGTTTGTCTTGTCCTTTTAGCCTGCTTATTGCTTAGGGTGAGCACATTTCAGGATTGTAGTTGTTGTCATTATTATTGTCCGAATAATAATTATTTATAACTATAGAATTCGATACAGTCTTGGCATGACATAAGTTCAAGCCTTAGAAACTCATTTTCACATTGCTAAAGATCCTTTACACTGCTGCACAAATGAGCCTTGTATTATGTCTATGGACAAACCTCCAGCAAAGCCCATCCCCTCAATTACTCCATCTGGCAGTACAACACAGCTGAGTAAATTCAACCTAGATGTGAATCAGAGGAGAAAAAACTCCCAGTGCCACACTGTAGAAAGGATCAAGCCACTACAAAGCAGTGTCATAGGTAAGTCCTAATTCCATTGGACATAACAAGAATTTAATGTTGACTGCCACCACGGGCCAGGTTTTCACCCATTATTGCTAAAAATCATTTCATCTTCTTTGAAGAATGTCTTCATAGTGAGATTAAGTATAAAAAGTTTTATGCATAACGGAAGACTGATTTCTTCTCACATGATTTTCTAGCCTCCTGGTGGATAGGCTATTCTAATATAAATCAATCAATAAATAAACAACCCACCCTTTATATACACCAAAATTTCAGTGTAACATATTCTAGCTTTAAGCTTCGTCCAACACAAACTCTGCAGCTTAAATATGCAGGCAGAGAAATCTCTCTCAAGTTACCAGAAACTCAGTTAAGTGCACTAAGGAAACAAGACTGTCATTTGTTTTTAAACTCCTGCCTTCCATGTGCATTTTGACTAACCAAATACTGTTGGTATACCTCTGTATGCTGGGATTGACCGAAGTCTTCAATAAAAGTGTTTTGCCCAGCTTCTGAGGTAAGTATCCTGTAGGAACTGAATACCATCCTCCAGGAAGAGATGGTACAGAAAAGGTTCTCACTGTGGAGCCTCTCTACAGTAACTATATATAGTTTGGAGAGCTTATTGCAAATGAATAGTGCTATAGAATTGTGAAATATAAATAATCATCATAATTAATGTCCTGTGCTCTTGCTGCAGCTCTCAGTTCAAAACATTATCTCAGTTTGGATATTTCTGTACCCTACATTGTCCTCTGTATTATTCCCTCACTGCTCTGGTAAAGTTATTTGACTTTGACTCTTCAGGATTAAGACCGAATGCAGTGTACTCTCACCAAATATATTTAAAGGGACAGATCAACATTTTTTTTTATTAAATAAAGCAAGCAAGCAAGTCAGTTTGCTTGTGGCTGAACTGTTCCTTAGCCATTTTCAAAAATGCTTTGCATAAAGAAGTCAGGATTTTTTGTCTTTCCATTTTATAGATAGGAAAACTGAGATACAGTGAACTTCCCAAGCTCACTGGCAGTGACAGTTTGGGAACGGAGTGAAAACAGCATCCCGTTTTCAGAACTTCCAGAACTTGCAACAGTTATGAAGATAAATAGGAGCTTTTTGACATGCTGGACACTTTGAGTTCTTGTGCTTTCAGCACTGCTTATCTGCCTTAGTAGGGATGAGAGCAGTCATGCTGTTTAATTCTACTGAGCTGAAAGTGAATCCACACCAGGACTTGAACATATATTTATATGCACTCATGTGCTCAGAGTTAAGGGACTGTGTACACTGAGAGTTTAGTACTCAGGAAGCACAATTGCACTGCTCCTTATGTATCATCCCATCTAATATATTTCTCTCAGAAGGCAATGGGAGCTCCGGTGATGTTTTTAATCTCAAATCCATGTGAGACTATAATGTCTTCCATGTTTATGCAAAAAAAAATAAAAATGTCCCCTTTTCAATTCTACTCCTAACTCAAGAGGGTTTTTTGGCAGCAGTTGTTGATCATCATCACTGAAAATGACCTGTTAGCATTACTTCATGCCAACTACATTTACCTAGCTCAGTTCAATACAATTTTTCCTGCAGAGCTCTGCCCAAAACCGCTCTCCTTTTCCCCATTGATTGCTATAGCAACCAGAGACATTCATGAAGAGGGATACCTGGGTTAACATTCTCCCCAACAAAGGTGTGTGCTTTACTCCTGAGGTGTGAGAGCATAGGATGAACAGCAGAAAATCCCTGTGAATAGCCTGTGATTGGAACTTGACTCCTGGAATTAAAAATCCTTGGGAATTAGAAAAATACTGTTTGAGTATTTAATGGGCTGAATTAGCCAGGCCCTAGCAAGCTTATTATCTCAGAGTCAGTGTAAATCTCATGAGATGGTAGAAGAGGCAGAGACAGCCCTGGAAAGCAGGGATTCTGGATGTACTTGTTAATCACAGGATGTTTATGAGTCATCAGTGTAACACAACCATGAAAAAGGCTAATGGGATCCAAGGATGGCTCAGAAAAAGCAGTGCAAGCAGAGATGGAAAATCATTATATTTATTAAAGCAACTCTAGTAAAACCTTGTCTGGAACAGTGGGTATGGTTCAGAAAATATTATCTCAAAATGGAACCAAAAAAAAAGAGAAACCTTCTGGATAATTGAAGAAGTTAAATCCTTCAATAAAAAAGCCAGAATTTCAGGTAAACGATATCCAAGCTCTGCCTGTGTGCACATAGGGATTGGACAGGAAGCACTGATGAGGAAGAAAAACTATGCTATAACATAGGTAATAGAACATAAACTTAGCTAAGAATAAAAATAATGGGAATTTCTGGCTATTTGAGTACTGACGTTCTGAAACAAATTTATAATAGGAAGGAAGGGTAAAAAATTCTTTGTGATGTATTAATCTCTGTCAAATGCATTAAGATATTTGACTACCATTAATTTCAGTGAATTTTAAGCAGTAATAATCATTTAAGCAAAGTTGCATCCATTTGTGGAAAGAATAGATAAATTGTTTGCCTATGAAAGTGCAAGCCTGTGATTGGTCCAAGAGATATTTCGAAGTACTCTCTTCCTAGGGTAGCTAGGCATACAAACTGCTGATATGAATCTAGGCTGAGTATTTCCACAGTACAGCTGAGAACTCAGAGCAGACATAAAAACATAAATCTATATCTACACTGGAATTAATGCAGCACGGTAGAAAATGCTCGTAGTTTGAAGTGGCTGGTGCCGAGGTTCCCTGCATCTCACACAGGGACCCTGGGGAATTACATTGTCTTAAATATAGTTGTGATTGGCTGGATCAAACAACACTGCATGTGTAATGTCAACGTTTGGAGTAAGAAACTGTCCTGTAGCTACTTTCTTCCTTTACTTCAGGACACTCCAGGAAGCACTGCGGTTTTCACACTTATCTACATGTAGATGCTGTTAACTTGTCATTGCCTGTCTGGAGACAACAGAATAAAAACAAAATCAAACAAACAAAGAATTCCAGGGTTTTCTGAACTAAATTGCTGCTTTGGACACAGAATAAGTCAGTGAGAGTGGATTTTTTATTATATTTACAAGCAGCGGGCTTCATTATCAGAAGCAAAGAGAAGAAGGGCACATCTTCTTTCAAGGTTCTTATAAGTCTTTGAACATGAGACAGAGAACTTCTTAAGAGCTTCCTGCAGTCAAAATCAGATGTGTCCTGGGGAAAGGAGAAATCTGTCAGATGAGCTACTTTTCATTTAAAGTTTATGATGTTTTCCTTGACAGTTGCTGAAACAAGGCAGGATCTGGACTTACTGGGAGCAGGGTTGCTGGGGAGTCCCATCCCAATTGCTTATTGACTCTTCACCTGACAGGGAAGGTCCCTTTTCTGAGACCAAGACAGTTCCAGCCATGTACAAACTGTATGACTCCTCACACATGCTGCCTAGGTCATGTAGGACTGCTCACTGCACCATTTCAAACCCCCCTAATCTGTTTCCCAGCAGATACAGAAATCACAGATGTTTCAGTGATGGTGACTAAAAATAACATGAAATGTTAAAAAATATATATAGACAGGATATATATTGTTCTAGATGTTGTTATAGATATTTTCAGTGGTGACAACTGAAAATAACATGAAGACTAAAGGCAATATGTAGATGTAGATAGTGTTATAGATTATAGGTAGATATTTAGATAAATAGATATATAGATACCAATGATATATCACAATAAATTTGGAATTTTTAAAGAGCCATCTTAATGAGACCTCACAGAGGAAAGAATGACCTTAAGAGTGATGTGGTTATGGCATAAAAAAAAGAGAAAGACACAAAGAAATGTTTATCCAGGGTCCCACATCTAGTGAGAAGCTGAACTGAGATCAGAATCTACCTTCTGCAGCACCTATCCCCCTTCTGAGTAGTCAGTTCCTCTCCTCTGCCCCC
>JANHFX010016195.1:56925-146158 GCA_027560015.1 Chloroceryle amazona
TGAGTAGCCAGTTCCTCTCTTCCGCCCCCCCTTTTTTTCCTTTTGACTCTTAATCATAGCAAGGAAGGAAGATTTAAATCTACATTTAAGTTTTACAGAAGAAAAAAAGGTCTTCTCCATAAACATAATTTAACAGCAATTTTCTTCCTCCGTTATGAAGGCTTATACTGAAGACTCACATTTCCACTCTCTGTGTCATATTGTATATTAAATGTAGGAAATCAGTCTGAGTTGTATTATTGGTTTAGGAGAATCCATGTACAATTACTTTTTAAAAATTACAACATACTTCAAACTGTAATAACTGTGGCTCTTTACAGAAATAGAGGTTATAATCTAGCCATTAAAATTCCATAACCAACTGCTTCCAGCTATTCACATGTGTGAAACACTGCAGATTCCTTTTTTTTTTTCTTAAATTTGCCACTTTCAGGCTCCTGCAGAGTGTAATTTCCTTGGGAAGTGACTTCATCTAAATAACATTTAAGTATGCCACAAAGAATATCAACAAAAATAAATTGGCCCATGTCTCAACATAATCAAATGTTCATTTATTAAACTGAGGAAAATCTGAGCTGAAGTTGTCTTGAAAGAAACTAGAAGAGAGAAATGAGGGGAAGCTCTGAAATGGCAAAGATTTTAAAATATAGAAGCAGGGCTGATTTGCATTGCTGCAGGCACACACAATTATTTATAAGAATAAAAGTGGTCCAAAGGCTGCTGTGAATAAAGGATGATTCATAGTACTTATTGTTATATAAAGGATAACCGATAAGATGATTACTGATATATTGAGAGAAGTGATCTCAAACCTGGTGTCCAGGGTGGCAGTGGCTCCAATCTTTGTGGTGTATAAGGTCCTGATCCTATTTGGCTGTTTTCCAGACACCATGTTACATTATTTTATATATAATACTGTATTATATTATCCTGAGAGAGGATTTGGTTGCTGCTCATCATAAAAAGACAGTCCTGAAGAGGTTACAATTTAAATACATTGCACAGAAAAGGTGTCTGACTTCCTCCCTGTTTTGATAGACTTGGGAACATTGCTATTACTGCCGCTTTATTCTGAGCTAAGAACATCATAAGAAAAGAAATTCATAAGCAAATAAATAATCAGACATATGGAAAACGTTCATTTCAAACAAACTACAGGGTTTTATGTAATGTCCCCACAAAATAGCACTAGGATTCCTGTTTGACCTTGGAAGGGCTGTTTGAAAGCTAGAACAGCCAACCTAGCTGCTGTGTTAATCACACTCATTTTCTCCTGCACTTTAGTTCAAACAGTGATCTGTGGATGACTGATGCTCGTAAAACAATAGAAGGTAGCCCATGAAGTGACTGCATAAAGATATTTAAGATAAAAATAAGGTATATTCTGTCCCCACCAAGTGCATGAATTCAGTAAAAATTAAGGAAATTTAAGAAAGGGAAAGACACAACCTTTCAGAAATTGTGCACAGGGGGTTCAGGGGTTTGTGGTTTTGTTTGTGGCTTCTTTAGTTTGGTTTGGGGGTTTTGTTTGTTTGTGGTTTTGCTTGTTTGTTTGCTTATGTTTGTGGGTTATTTTGTTTTCTTTCTTTCGAATGACACTGTGGTAACAACCTTATGAGATTATTTCTGGCTTTTAGAAGATGTACAAGTTCATTTTATCAATTATTCAGTCTTAAGGTTAGGAGGTAACTTTAAGTGGACTGGGTTCAGCAAGGGAGAACCACTGGGTATGGCCAAGTACCACCAGTCTAACATTACTGTCCCTACATCTGGAAGGAGCTCCATGGATTGCATAGGGCTCAGAGTTTCTGTAGAGACTCAGCATTGCAAATTCTCATCTCTGGGAGAAAACAGCTCTCTACAATATCTGCTTCTAGGCATTGCTTTCAAAAAAAAGGTCTTAGTATTTTAGTTTCTTAAGAAAAAAAAGCAGTTTAATCTCCTTCTACATCTCATTTTAATGACTATACGTTGTAGAAGAGGGAAAAAAAAATCCCATGATTGACCATGAATAATTTGAGAGATCATTTGTGATGTTATCTCCCCTAGATATGCATTTCATTTATCCCCCCCACCTTAGCAAATTCACTTTGACACAGATGCACTCATGTAACATTTATCTGGAATATGTGATGTAAATTTAATTTTTCCTATATATTGCACAAAACTCTTGCTCTCCAAGCCAGACCTGCTGCAAGGATTATCTTGTAAAGGGCACATAAGAATCTGTAGGTGTTATGCATTCGCTGATGTAATTTATTAAACAGGCAATCTCTCAACATTCTAGTTATTATTCTAGAGAAGAACAAGGCCCTCATTTATTAAAAAACAAACAAAATAAACAAACCTCACAAATCATCCATAACAACCCTGTGTACTCCTGGTTTGGTATTGTCATTTGTAATTCTTTCCCAGATTAAAATATACATAGGCTGATTTCTAATATTTCTTCTAGCACACTTTATTTATTTATTTACCGGGCAAGGTTTGAAAGACTGGATAATCTTGTGGTTAAGGTATTAGATTAAAGATTGGCATATATGAAATTCATTCCTAGTTCTGGCAAAGGATGCTTGTGTAACCTGCAACAAGGCACTGAATTCCTTGATCCTGCTTCTCCAACATTTTAAGGTACTTTCTTACCACTGATTTCAGTGACAATCAGTCATATTCATTTAAGGTTTTCTTCATAAATTAATTTACTTTATGGTGAGGTTTACAAAACTTTTTCTAGTCATGAATGCCTGAACAAGAACCTGGAGGATAAAGACTGTCTTAGATTATGTATTTTCACTAATCCTATTGTAATGGCATTTTTAGCTCAGAGAGACTTCTAAGGATGCATTTGTAGGAATGATAAATACCAATAATGTAAGCAACTTAATTAAACTATCCATTTCAATGAGGTATTGCCAAGTTAAAGAGAGAAGTTAAGTAGGGGAAGCATTTGCAAATCAGGACATAAAATGCAATGTTGAACTTTCCATGAAGTAATACTGTGTAATGAGAATGCGAGGGAAAGATGCTGGGGCAAAGTATTCACTTAAAACAGTAACCAGTTTTAGCAGGGGAAAAAAACTTTATATTCATCGATATCAGTCCATTAATAAAGTTTTAACACCATTTTCATATTCTAGTTCTGAAGATAAGAGCACATTTGAATTCTTCAGAAATGCTGAGGACCAAGAGAAGAGCTTTGCTAAGACACAATAATGAGAAGGGAAAACAGCTGCAGATATAAGCAGACTGACAGTCATATCCAGCATGTGAAACTGCTAATTCTGGATTCAATTGCTATCAGTGAAGAACTCTCATTTGCACCAAACCTTCAGATAAAGTAGATTTCTACCAGTTCACATACAGTCTTATTTAAGGATGGTCTTGAAAGCTGTTACTTTTTAAGTCTAAAGTTCAGGGTATTGGTGTGAGCTTAACCATAATGAACATTACCCAAGGTCAAACAGTAAGTTATGACCGTTGTTTTGCTACCTATTGGGTCATTCGGTGGCTTTCAAAGTGGACAGTGTGAATATTTTAGTCCTGGTTCAATCGGTGACTTTTTATCTAGCCTTACAATGTTACTCTGGGGTCTTTCTACAAAAGAATCAAGGTTCCCCTATTCAGTCTGGCTTTTTAAAACATCTATGTTCAAAACAACTATTCTGGGCCAAATGCTGGAAAAGCTTGTCATAGTCTGTCATCCTGTCCAAAGTCTGGGATTCAACCAAGTTACAAAATTTTTGCCTTCTGAACCAACAAACTTACACCAAAGATTGTTTTCCTTCACATTTTGTTTGCTTGTTTGTTTTAAAAGATAAACAGAGTCGAGTCTCCCTAGACATCTACTGTCAAGTTTCAAATACTGTTCTCCATTTTAACGCAAGTAACTTTGAATAGACTAAAATAAATACGTAAGAGAAATGTAGGTGAGTAGGATAGTCAACTTCTGTTCTGGAAGAATAAATATGAAGAAATGATGAATAAATGCCTTACGTTTTGAATTAAAAACAAACAAACAAAAAAAACAAAACAAAACACAGCTTCAGTGGAAGGGAGTGAAAAGGGAAAATCTCTAAGTTTTTGCTCAGTAGTTCTTTATAACAGTATGATTTTAGACATTTTAACCTCTACTTTTTAAATTAAATGGATTTTGATCAAATGTAGCACTCAGGAAATGTGAGATTAATGCATCTGACAGAAGCAGAAAACAGAGTAAACAGGTATTATACAGGTTTCATGAGAAAGCTCAGCTAGGGTACGTGAATGTGATCTCTACACTTTTAATATTACCTCAAGTTCCTCAAAACATCAGCTATGTAATTTAATGTTTCGTTGGGGTTTTTCTTAAGCTCCTTTGCAGGGAGGATGAATGAGGTCACCACAGTAGTAGGAGGTAAAAGGTTAGGCCAAGTTCAAATAAGTGCTTTTGTACTTTGCTGTTACCAAACCTGCAGTCCAAAAAACTCTACATTATATTTGAAAAAACTGTTCTGGCAAATTAAAAAGAAATAGCAAATGTAGATCCTTTTTTATAAAGTAAAAATTGAGAGCTAAGATTGCCCACACTTTACAGAGCTTTCACTCTAAACACATATCGTCATTAGAAAGATTCTTTTGGTAAGGGAGTGCATTTATTATTGTCAAAATTGATCTTATTACTTGCAATCTCAAACAATACTAACTCACAGTTTGAAAAATCTGTAAAAATGTTATTACATGCAGACGTGGGTGTAGGTAATATAGAACTATACCTTTAGGAAGATACAGTAGACCTTGAAAGATTACCTGCTTGCTTTGTCTGCTTTCTAGTTTGAAGAAAAAAGCAACCAAACACTGTGGAGCACTACCCCTCAGTGATGATGGTTCAGCAGAGTCCATGCATTCATCTTAGACTGGACCTCTGGAAGTTTATTACTTCTGGGAATTAGAATTAAAGCAAGTCAGAAGTCTTCCAGAAAAAGATTGCTATAAGATGACCTCTTATTGAAATCAAAACCTCTCAGAATTTCAGCCAGATCAATTCTTAAGAGCATTTCTTTAGATGCCGATAAAGTTTTGGAAGTGAAGCTGCTTTCTAAATATGATAAATACAAAGCAATTTCCGAGGTGATGGGTGACCCATGTTCAAACCCTCACTTGTCCCGACCTGAAGCTGCAAACAACAGCCACTGTTTCACAACACAGAAATGTTGTTTTCCAGCCAGCTCTAGCACTATCTTTTTGATAAGGTGAGACCTGCTGTTGGCTGAAGAGCATGACAGGATGCTACCGCTTTCTGAAAGGAGGAATGGTAACTTAACGACCCGGAATGCATTTATCTGTGATTCTCAGTTTACTTTTTCACACAGTAAAAGTAGTTTATCCAGTGAGAGAGATGTCAGATCAAGTGCCAGGAGGAAGCACCGACATTATGAATACAGGCTGTACCTTGATTCACAGACCAGCTTTGGGTTGAGACTGCGAATCAAAGTTTTAACTCTGCTTTATAAGAATATTTCTGCTAGTTTATGAAGTAATTTTTTTTCTTTCCTTTAGTTCTTACAAACATCTTACTACATCTTTGCATGTGACATTAAACAGCTGCCATTTCACATTTTGGAGACGGCTATAGATCAACAGTGCAATTTAAGATTTTCTTTTCCCCCTTTATTTGCAAGTAACATTAACTTTTGCAAGCATTCCCTGCTATAATTACACAAGATATATTTATGGTACAACTCATTCACCTACAGACTGATAAATGTTTGAAGATACCCAGAGGAAAGAGAGTAAACAGCAACAAGTATTTATCTGCACAGTTAGCAAGATTTAGTTTTAATAGATAAATTACTAGTTGCAACCTTTGTCCTTTTAACAAATTAGCCAAACCCTCTTTTTAAAAACTATATGGACTATACCAGCTATAAGAATGTAAATTTATGACTGCAACTGCATATAAAATAGTGAATAACTTTGCTCATCTCTTTTCACTCACTTATATAAGTGGATTTTTACTGGAGATTTGCAGATTTTTTTAAGCTATGGTATTTTTTAAAGCTACGGATCTTCTAATATCATCTCATGTTTACACTGGACAATTAAATGTCACCTATTTATATCTTTATTCATTCCAAAAGGCATGCAAATCCATTCCAAAATAGCATTCAAACTTGATTTTTACTGTAGGAGCATCTACCATTTCTCTTTGTAGTTTATCCAGTAGTTAATCAACCCCACTACTGAACAGGTATCATGTGAATATATTTCTTGAGGGAACTTGTAACACTGCAATCTGGTAAATACAAGAGGAACTCCAAGGATCTTTAGGGCTCCCATTCCACCCTCATATATGCATGCAGGCTCCACAGCTAGTAATTTTATATTCTTATTCTGGCTTTCATCTGTTCCTTTTACGTGTCTCTTTTTTCATTTTTTTTTTTTCCATGTTATTATGGGCACCAATATAGACTTCGAAATTTTTTTCTCAAACACACCCAATATATTAAAAAAAGCTTCCTTTGCTTACAGTATTACCTTCAACATTGTCATCTGTCATACTATTTGTCTTTTGAAGTGCAGTATTTGTATGAATGCATAATTTACACAGTATAATCTGCAAATAAAAGTATTATCTTTAAATGTGCCAGTTATATAAGCAAAGTCTGATTTTAGACTTTAGTTTTTACATATGCTGCTTTGGTGAATAAATAATTCACATTGACAAAAAGTTTATGATTTTATTCATCTTCCTACAGTCTGATTAAAAAAAAAAAATTGTTGTAAGATTTACATACTTTTCCTAATATCTCCAGTCATATAAAAAAAGTTCAGTATATCATATTTGTTGGACCAAACTATCTTAGCTAGGGTACAGACTTCCTTCTTTTTAATCTTTTTAAAGAAGAAAAGCAAAGCTGCCAGAAATAATAATAATTATTATCTCCCAAAAGCCAGACCCGAGTTATTCACTCACATGCAGTGAACAGATGAGCCTGGGAAAATGCCTGGTCTTTCCTTTGCATTCTCTGACACTCTATTGTTCTTAGTTATTATTAACTCTACTTTTATTGTGCTGATGCAGAGGAGATCCAAACATGAACTGGAATCTCAAGCTGCAGGAAACTGTGGAGATGCAGAACAAGCAGGGGAGTTTAGTAACCGGATATCCAGCATAGCTACGAGCAGGACAGTCAGTGACGATGTGAGGGTGACCATGTTGACTATTTCAACAAGAGTGACTTTTTTATCAGTTTTTTATCAGTCAGTAGCGGACAAAAAATCCAATGGATTAAACACCCAACTTCACTAAATCTGTGATACTTGAAAACTTGGTTGCATTTTTATTTAGTAGATGTTTAATATGTGTTTGAAAGAGACCTATAGAGTGCTGTTATGTACGGGTCTGGTAAATGAACCAAGATGAACCCATAGGTGGACCACACAGTACTTTCTTAGCTCCAGACTCCATCACATAATTTAAAAGTACCTACTCCTACCAAACATGGATGTCGATGAAGACAGATTAAGATGTCTCTGGCTGATCTCCAAACTGTCCATTTGTACAGAAAGATGTGTGAAGTTGCATTCATTCAAAATTTAATTAAAAAAAAACAAAACAAAACAACAGGCACATGATATCCTGTTGGTTGTAACCCTGCAATGGCTGCAGCTGTACAGTCCGTGAAGTCCACTTCAGCAGACTGAACTTCTTTGCCGATAGGCTGTGCAAATTCCTGTCCCTCTGCAATTTCCCATGACTTTAGTTTTTATTCTTGCCTCAATTTTCTCCTTCTTTTTAGAGTTAATACTTTTTCCCTCCTAGCACATATTATTATTTTACACCAAAGTTTGGAAAATGTACCGATTTCAGATGAATGCTGTTCTGAACACTTGTGAGATGTAGTGTCTCTTGATCTTTAGATAATCCAGAAAATTACTGCGTTCCTGAATGTTTTACAAGACGTGTTTTGCAAAAGGTATTTCTGAATGTATTAAACCAATTCCAACTCTATATAGCACTCAGGCAGTTTTCTAATACTGCTTAAACTTTACATTATTATTGTTGTTTTTTTAAAATACTTTTTTTTTGAGTTTATTAAGAAAATTAAATAATGTAAGGCTGGAAACAATCAACTGGATGAAAAGTGTGTCATCACAGCACTCCTATCATGAACTTCTCCATAACCTGAACTTTTTTCTTTAAAATTCTTTATTTCCCCCTTCCCTCACTCTCTTTTTACCCATTCCACAACTTCATTGATCTCATGACTAGAAACTTTCTACTTATTTCCAGTCTAAATCTATTCATAGTCAGTTCATTCTCATTTGTTCTTATGCCAATGTTGCCCTTAAACTTAAATAGTCCTCCTCCTTTGTTTACCCCTATGATATATTTATAGACAGCAATCATATCTCTTTTCAGCCTTTGTTTGGCTAGACTATACAACCTGTGTTCTTCTAGTCTCCTCTTGTAATGAGATTACCTGTATGAATAATAGCTACAGAATTAGGGCCTAATTGAAAATGCGAAGCAAGCAACAACTCAGATCCTATGGAAAACAAGTTGCTTAAACCCCTGCCTGGGAGTGACTATTGGCTAAACTCTTCCACATGCTTTAAAATAAATGTCTGGTTCTGTTCCACAGGTATCTCAAATGTTTAGATTTAAGGGGCTTTGTCTGAAAACTGCAGAGGAGCACATCAGAGAACAGTCATTTTCAGCACAACCAATCTCCCAAATCCAAATTACTTACAGTCAATTTATATAGAAGGAAAAAAAAGAGAGAAAAGCATTTTTAGAGGCTCTGTCAGGACCCTGAGGGTTGAGCCTTCCCTGCCTCAGTCCTGGAAGCAGCCAGCCCTAGCTGCTCCCTAGCAGAGACACCAGCACCTTTATTAGGGGTTTATGGGGGGTGGAGTGAGGGGGAATGCAGATGAGTATTCAGCAATTCAGCGCTAAAATCTGTCTGCACTCAGATCATAATAACAAATGACTCATCTGGTTTATATTTAAATGCTTTAGTGCTTAAAACCACAGCTAAGTGGAAGAACTAGAGCAAATATCCTTCTGTCTCCATCCTGATCTCTCACCAAAGGAAAAAAGGAACTTTGGTTTGCAATCTATCGCTGAGTTGAGGATAGTTTTCAGGTTGTTTTTCTATACATTTTTGCTATTCACTGGCAAAGCCTTATAGATAATAGGTGACAAGGGCTAGTCTATTAAAAACCCTTACTGAACGCTGTCGAACTGTAGGTGTAAATTGCTTGGAAGAAGAGAAAGTCAGGTAAAGACAGTAGCTAACACTGTTAGTATGAGGTTCAGGTTCGCAGAACAAAGATGGGGTTTAAATCAGTATCAATAGTCTTCATTCAACCTTAACATTCATAGCTCCTGGAATGGTGTAGTTCATACACACATAAAATAGAAATAGTTACAGGGACAGAAAATGAGCTCTTTCTCCTCCGAGACAAGAACTCAAACTGCATGTGACAAATCAACATTGCTTTTTTCATGAACTTGGGTTAAGTCTGAATCTACACAGCATGTAATGATCACCAGGTGCTTTGACTTCATAATCCAGGAACAGTGATGTAGGAAAGTGCAAGGTATCTATTCAAGCTCAACTAAGTGTCTTCAGGTGAAGCACAAAACCCCATTAACACTAAGTATTATAAGCATCGGAATATATTGTAGAAGACAGAAGCTCTGCTACCTGCTTGAGTAGTCCTTGCTCATGGAGGTGACCATCCCCGGGACAGTTTTACACCATGACTTGCTTAGATGCAGGTCAGGAAAACAGGTTTAATCCTATCAGGTTCTTTTTGATGTCTAGGTGTTGACTTTTCAGTTTAGAAGATTTTATTTTTTTTTACATCATACTTTGCAGACACCTAACCATGTAACTCTCTACAGCTACCTGAAAGGACAGGGTAGAGAGGTTGGTGCTGGTCTCTTCTCCCAGGTAATTAGGGATAGAACAAGAGGGAACAGATTCAAGCTTCAACAGGGTAGGTTTAGACTGGACATTAGGGGAAAAATTTTCACAGAAAGAGTCATCAGACATGGGAACAGGCTGCCCAGGGAGGTGGTAGAGTCACCATCCCTGGAGGTGTTTGAGGGTCATTTAGATGTGGTGTTGGGGGACATGGTTTAGGGGTGAACTTAGCAGAGTAGGGTTAATGATTGGACTTGCTGATCCCAAGGGTCTTTTCAACATGATTCTGTGAGCTTTTCAAGCATTCTGGGTTCCTGCATTCAGCACAATGTGTCACCCTTCTCAGGCAGCATGCTGTATTTTCCTACATTACTGCGTAAGCACTTGGAACACCTGGTCTGGATATTATTCCATGGGATTAATCCCTGTGCTGGTTTCTTTGTAGTGATTTTAATGGAGATTTTTTTTTTTTTGTGCTAAAACAGTGTTGATAACACAGGGATGTTTTCATTATTGCTGAGCAGTTCCAACACAGAAACAAAGCCTTTTCTGCTTCTCACACCACCTCATCAGCAAGTAGGCTGAGACTGAACAGGAAGTTGGAAGGAGACGCAGCTGGGACAGCTGACCCCAACTGACCAAAGGGTTATTCCAGACCATATGACATCATGCTAAACAATAAAACAAGGCGAATGTTGGTGGAGGGGCTACTAATGAGGAACTAGCTGGGCATCATTGAAAGACTAAGGGAGCTGGGGCTTTTTAGGCTGGAGAAAAGGAGATTGAGGGGTGATTTGATTGATGTTTATAAATATATAAAGGGTGAACATAGGAGGATGGAGCCAGGCTCTTCTCTGTGATGCCTGATGACAGGACAAGGGACAATGGGTGGAAGCTGAGGCATAGGAAGTTCCATTTAAACATGAGGAGGAACTTTTTCACTGTGAGGGTGACAGAGCCTGCCCAGAGGGGTTGTGGAGTCTCCCCTGGAGACATTCAAACCCAACCTGAACGCGTTTCTGTGTGACCTGACGTAGGTGACCCTGCTCTGGTGGGGGGGTTGGAGTGGATGATCTTTGGAGGTCCCTTCCAGCCCCTGACATTCTGTGATCAGTCAGTTGAAGGTGGGGAAGTATTTTCATTTGAATCACTTATAGTTCTTGGGCTTTATTTCTTTCTATTGGCAATTTTCCTTTTCATGACATTATTATCATCATTATTATATTTCAATTATTAAACTTTTTCTTATCTCAACTCATGACTTTTCTCAGCCTTCCAAGTTGCCAGCCCGGGTTAAATCACCACAGTGCCTTTGTCGGTCTAGTCTCAAAGAATACACCTTCCCTTGATCTTGCTCTAAGAAGAAAGGGAAAATTTAAGGTAAGACATTAATTAAAAAGAAAAGAGAAGGGAGAAGTTTCATTACACAGTGTTGTGTCATGAATAAACATCTGATGATAAAATAATCACAAAGCAAGAAGAGAAAGTTTAGAAAAAAGCAGCTACATCTCATTATAGGTTATAAGACAAAGCTTTAGCTACTGAAATGTAAAACATGGAGATGTTTTCAGTCAGGATGAAGTGTTCACCCCACCTCAAGTTCATAGGAAATAAAACTAATGATGGCATCAAGGGTTTGGAGAAAAAAAGGAAGAGAAAGAGAAAAAGATAATAAATTAATGAGTAGTTGTGAAAATGGCTAGTCTAGAGGCACCCAGGTATTGGCCTCCAGACAGATCTGCTTCACTGTCTGATAGAAAGAGCCAGATCTGGAAAGGCATCATAAGAAAAAAGATCCTTCAAAGGTCACCTTGCTGTGTAGTAAACATATAGTAATGATTTGCTTAGAAAAGAGGCGGTCCCTTATATTGACTGTAGTCCTAGAAGAACTACATGAACTTCATGAAATTGTGCATGTATGTGAAAGAATGCAGACCAGGGCAGAGAGAACAACAGAGTGAAAGAATGTTTTAGATTAAGAGTACAGGAATAGAAACAACTGTTTTGTGGATAAATAAATTTGTGGGCACTGAAATCTTCTGCTTGATGTACTGAGGGGGACCAAACTGCCTTCCTCTCCAGTTTTCAATAACTTTATATAAGTAAGAGAGCCCAAGTAAGAATGGAGTGGTGGAGTGTTTAAGTTATCTAACTGCTGCTTACATACTGAGGAAAAAAAAAACAGAAAAAATTCACTGTAAAGCAATATCTATTTCAAGTTAAGGATTAATGTATATACTCAATGAATTAGTACAGCTTTAAAAAAATTAATAGAATGAATAATATCTACAAACAAGGCAGTCCCATCTCGAGCAATTTCTTCTGGCAGATCAAAGCAGCCACCGAACAGCTTGGTGGGTGTTGCTTCTGCTATAAAATGTGTGCTAAATGACATTATTAATGGAGTTAATTTGAAATCATAGAGTATTGTGGAAGGCTGTGATCTCCCCTTCTGGATTTCAATGAATTTAATTTTTAAAAATATACTGATTTTGGTATTAACTTTTACATACCTTTCAAACAACCCAGCTGTCAGGATGATTTATAGTCCATGAAGAAAACCCATAGACAGGAGTGGGGGTAACTTCTAGGCCTGTACAATGACTCTGTTGTTTAAACACCTTGTCCAGGGCAAGGTAATAGAAAGCAATGTAGTCCACTTCTGGAATGCCACTTCAGTGCCATTTCAAGCCCTTTGATTTATGTTTCATCACAGCAGCACCAGGAGCCTCTTGTAGGTGTCGTGTGCAAACATATAACAAGGGTTAATTCCTGCCTTAAAGAACTTAGAGTTCCACTGAAACTCTAAGGAAACTACCAATTAAAGTATGATTGAAATATTCTGTCACTTCTCCTTTAGAAGAATAACATGCATCCAATGTAGTTTCTAAACTACTTATAAAACCAAATTCAGTTAAAACAGCAGTAAGCCAATTAAAAATATATATCTATCGGAGAAGGTATTTGATTCAGTTCCTCCAACATGGAGACATTACATCTTCAAAATTAATTTTTAAATTAAAAATGTTATCCAATTTAATCAAAATTTAAATCTTCAGCAGTCAAATTTTAGACTTTTGAAAGCAACTTGAATTACATTGTTCCTTCTTGTGACATATGCAGTTGCAGAGGAAGAGTTTAAGTATGGGTTGTAGTGTGAACAACTTCATTGCTAGTTACTTTTTATTGTTTTAAATGATGGTTCTTACAGAAACCTGTCAAGAGGTAAATGAACACTACCATTTTTGATTATGTTCCTGCTCAAATTTCACTGGAGACTACATAATTTTGAATTTTTTTTTCAAGCTATCAGTTGTGTGAAAGAGAAGCTAGGCTGAAAAATTTGTGTGTACAAGTGAACTGCATTCAACCTGAACCTGGTCTTTACTTCTTCAAGATGGAATATAACAGCTGTGTTCATAAGAGCTTTTTTTTTTCCTGGCTAAGCTACAAGAGATGCTGCCTTACCCTCCTTCATGTGACAACCTCTATTTCTGGAGCCAGAGACCCCAAGTTCTGTTATTGGTGCCACAAGCATTCATTTGGCTGGAAATTAAAATAAAATCTTTTAAAAAAAGAGAGATGAGCAAAATCTGACTTTTAAAGCCTTGAGATGACCTCCAATAGAGCAGGAAGAGGCCAATTATCAGAGCATTTTTCATGGCTCCTCCCATCTCCTTTTTGAAGTGTCAGTCAAAAGACCCAGATGCCAGGCTCAAAATATTCTCCCTTCATCATTTACTTTTTGTGTGTGTTCTTCTTGCAGCTGTGCTGGCAGCATTGAAGATACCTCACAGCCATTCACTAGGTTACAGCCTGATCCAATGCACACAGAAGTCTTTTCATTCATTTCTGTGACTTCTGGATCAGGCCTGGGGACTGTGCCTCTGCCTTTTTTTTGGACTGTTATGCCTCCTGTTCTCAGATAATGCTTTTGTACTGATTTTATTAAGTTTAAGCACAGGGCACATATTCACACAGAAGCACAAGAACACCTTTATCTTGTACTGTTCTGGGCTTTAATGTTGAAAAATCCCTAAGCCCTCCACAAGGAAGCAATTAGGTAGTCCTTACTGCATCACATTACAGGTCATTCTGTCTCTGTATGATTACAGAGTATGAAATAAACAAACAAATATGCTGTAAAAGAAAAGTATGCACTGGAAAGATGCAGAGAAAAAAACTCCTCTATGGTTTACAAAGGAGGGGGGGTGGCTGAGGTGGGAGAGGAAGGCAATGTATACAGGAGACATTCAGAGAAGGCAGAGCGAAAGAATCAAAGGTCTCATTGAAATAAATTTTATAGGAAAGGTAGAACTGAAAAACAATATCAAATTAAAAGGAGTTTTCAGTGCTGGCTGCTTACAAACAAAAAGTTTAAAATACAAAGCTCAGACTGGAATGGGTATATTCAGTAACAAATTCAGAAGGAGTATTTTAAAAGAAAATTTGCCCCAGAACTCTTTGAACCCTCAATTTACCTCTTTATTAATATCCCGAGCCCCTCTGTCACCAGACTAATATAAATAGAGTTGAATACTTAGTGGTATAGATAATTGTGGTCTGTGTTCAGGCTTTGCCGTGTTTTTTACTGGTATAGATATAGACTGAAACCTATTTGCTTCATCCTCTTGACCCTGAAAATGCTCTTTAGTAGGTCCTAAGCATAGAAAATAGAGAACTGAGACTCTGTGATCACGGGCCTAATAAGACAATTTGTTGAGTATCTTCATTACCTTCTCACCAACACATTCCTTTCCCAGCTTTTGTAAATTCAATCAGTAGTATCAGGCATGAGCCATCAAGCTGTAAGTCATAAGCTGACTTATCATTTTGCACATACCTGACAAGATTACAAAAGACTATGTAATGGGTTGGTTGATATTATAGAAGTATATCTGACACCCATTGCAGTCAGTCTGCCTGAAGAGCTAATGACAGTGTGTCATGGGATACCATGAACTGACTATACATACAATTCTCCTCTGGCAGTCTCGAATTCAAAAGGCTTTTGTAGATGAAGTATTAACACACTATGAATTTCTTTTCACTTGTCTCATTTCAGCTTCTTAAATGGCTAAACACTTGGCTGATCTAGAATGACAATTTTATGTTTCTATTTTATCTAGGATTGGGGTGGGTTGACCATGGCTGGCTGGCTGCCAGGTACCCACCAAGCTGCTTTCTCACTTCCCCTCCTCAGCAGGACAGGGGGAGAAAACTCATGGGTCAAGATAGTTTAATGAAGAAAGCAAAGGTCATATGGAGAAAAAAAGGAAAACAAAAAGACTATCTACTTCGAGGATCAGAGGACTGGAGGACCTGCCATATGAAGAAAGGCTGAGAAAACTGGGTTTGTTCAGCCTCAAGAAGAGAAGGCTTAGGGGAGACCTTAATACCATGTGGCTGCCAAGAAGATGGAGACTCCATTTTACAAGGAGTCATATGGAAAAGACAAGGGCTGATGGGTACAAGTTCCTCCTGGGAAAGTTCTGATTGGACTCCAGAAGATAATTTTTCACCATGAGAACAATGAGACGTCACAATCATCTCCCAGGGGAAGTGATGCACTGCCCTACACTGGACAGTTTTAAGAGCTTAAAAGGGTGCTGGGCCAGCTCATTTAAACTATAAATATAAGTAGTTTATCTTAAAATGTTGGACTAAGATGATCCTTGAAGTCACTTCAAACCTATGATTCTATGATAGCTTCCTTCAGCAGGCATCCAGCTACCCCCATGGGATGTAGGTCTTCATTACATATATCAATTGTTTCAGAAGAAAAACACCTTAATAAAAAAATGCCTCCCCCCTTCCTACTCCTTACTTTTACCTTTTATTGATGATGTCATGTGATATGTAATATCCCTTTGGACATTTTGGGTCAGCTGTCCTGATTATGCCCATTCCTAGTACCTTGCTCACCCCCAGCTTACTGGCCTTTGCCAGGGTGGAGGGGGATGAGGAGATGGACAGACAATCTTGATGCTGTGGGAACACTGCTCTGCAGTAGCTAAAACACGGGTGTGTTATTCTAGATGCAAATACAAAGCACAGCACTGAGACAGCTACTGTGGGGAAAGTTGTAGCTGGTCCCAGCCAGACCAAATGCAATGACTGATCAGTAACTAATTATTACTGCATTTTTTGAACTAAAATATGACTGGATGTACCTTTCAAGTCAGTATCAATGCACCTATTTACACGACAAGGAAACATGCCCCAGGGAACGTCTGATGTGTGTTCAAGTTGCTCATATTGATCCAGTTTTTAACCTAGTTCCCGAGAAAGGAAAGGATGACTTTCAAAGTATTTGCAAGCACACACCTAAAGTAGTACCCAAAAGGATTTTGAAGCTTTTAATTAGATTTCTGTTATCAGTAAACCTTAGACAGAAATCTTATTCCTAGGGTATCTTGCTCTCAGATGAGACAAAAAGGAATTACCAAAAACACTGACTGTGTGTTCAATAAAGTCTAGTGTCCATAAAAAAAAGTCATGCTGTATTTTTTTCATGATTTGTTGAGGTTATCAAAACAAGGATGAAATGTGAAAAAAGAAACATCACAAGTGAGAGTGGCTGGGGAGAATATAGACAAAGAGGACACCATAGGATCATTTTCTGCTGGAGCCTGTTGGTCGTTTTGCTCTTCCACTGATGTTCTGTGTCTCCAACACTCACCCAGTGCCTGCCTCCCTTAGGGCTTACCACTCTTACTGGATACTCTTAATTCTTCTGTGGCCTCCACGGATCTGCTGATCCTTGTAACTTGAATTCCTTGATACAATTATGAGCTAGAGTACAATTTTTGCTCCCATTCTACTTTTCTTGCTGAGGAAGCAGGTTAAAACATTCAAAAGGTGACATTCCTTCAGGGCATCCCCAGTAGCTCAGAAGACAGGATGCATCTCCTTTCACATTTCTGTGATGGAGTCCCAGGTGACTCAGTGCAAAATGGAAAACTGTCAGAAAATTCTAGCAGTGTCTGGAGGGGCCTGTGTGGCACCAGGTATTCAAGCACAGATACAGAAGTTCCTGACTAACTCTATAGTAAATTTTAGCCTTTCCTGTCTCTGAAATATTCCTTCAAGTAGTATTGAAACAATCTTGAGGGATGATCTGGTACTAAAATAAGAGATGAGTATATACATAATAAAGATTGCTTTTTTTCCCCTCAAATCTTTTCGGTTCTTTCTCTGTCAGGCTGCTCTGGAATTTTTAGAATAAATTCTGCATCTTCATTTCTAAAAGATAAAAGTCAGTGTAGGAAATTACACCCTTAAATAGGATCCACAAGGTACAAGGAAGCACAGTCTTGTTTTATGACATGGAAAATATTGTCTAGCAGAATCAAAATCAAGTGTATCCATTTATCTTCACATTTCTCCTATACAATAATCCAGGGATACAAAATTATGTTTAAGGACATAGGACTGATTAATTCTGTGTTTTGTGCTTCTTTAAATTGCATTAAACAGTAACACAGAACACAAAGAGGACTGGGCATTTTTTACCTTGGGACGGTGGCAGTAATTTGAAGATGGTCTTTTTACAGAGGATCCTTTTATGAGAGTGAAAAGGCAGAAAAGCAGCAGGGAAAATGAAGCAGGGATAATGATAGCCCAAATTGACTTTAATGATTTTATTACTTTATAAAACAATAAAGGCTGGACACCTTTTACAGAGGGTCAGAAACGAGACACTGACAAATTATTCATGTGGGATAATTAAAAGCAGATCTCATTCCCCTAGTGTAAATGCCTCTCTTCCCTCATTGTTATAGTCTCCTATTTCCAGCATAAATAGCTGTCAATAAAAGAGGAGAGGGAAGGAAAATCTAACATGAAGATATTGAAATGAGGAACATTCCACAATGAAGAAGTGCCAATGGAAGGAACACATCCTAAAAAATAGGGCATAACAATCACTTTGCATTGGTGGAGGGGAAAGAAGGAGCAGGGCAACAAAAAACACATAGAAAAAGATAGAAGGGGATTTCTGTAATATCTCTTGCAACCAGCAATAATCCATATTATTGCTTGTATCTTTATTTCATCCTTGGGAAAAAAAAAGCTAGCCATGAGCAAAACATTCGCAGCAAGCAGCAAGTTCAACATCTCTCCATCCCTAAGCACATTTGGGAAAGCTGAAGTTATGCTCAAAATCAAGCCATGGGAGGCAGGGTGGGGAGGGTAGTTGCATGTGAATTCAAGAATGGAAATATTTGGAATATCAGAATATTTAGTTCTGATATTTTCAAATTATTGACTTGTTTCAATGCAATGCATGTTTTAAATTCAAAACTAACATGAATGTAAACATTAAAGAGGATTAAACCACTTCAAAATTAATGACAATTATTTCTGTTCAAACCTTCAGACAAACAGTTTTTTTAGTCCATTTGCCCAGCGAATAAAGGCATCTCCTGCCCCCTCATCTTAGTGCCAGCATCTCAAGAGTGCATGCACGGTACAGCTCCCACTGCTAGCAAAGCTAGTAGTTTTCTTGCAGGAAGAGAAAATGAGAACAGAAGCCACCTCACCCCTACACACTTCTTTATTTCATGCTAGACAAAAGGATCACTTTGTACAACTACTTAAATGTTACACTGAATAGACAAGCGACTGTGGGAAGTGGAGTCTGCAGTACGCTGCCTAATACTCTAAATCCCTTACATTAAGTACACCAGTAGCAACTAAACAAATATCCACACAGATGTCATGCCATTCTACTGAGCAGTGTTATTCCATTTATAAAATGAAAGAGCAATCCCTTGACTGCTTGTCGTGGCAGGTGTCTACGTATTTAAATACTGGTCAGTTTTAAGTGGAACACGTGTATTTAACTTTCCCAGCATGTCTAAAGCTTTTAAAGCCCATCACACTGATGCTAAAATAATAAGGGCCAGCAGCCTGGTGATATGATTGCTTTTTTTATTGCTCAGTTTGTGCTGGGAACTCATTTTCATTCCAAAGGTTATGGCTTTTAAAGCAGTGCTACTTCTATTTCCAGCCCTCAAACTGAAGCTGAATCAAGAAGGGACATAAATGAGAGCTGGAAACGTATGCTAACATGGCAATCCATCCTCTGATCCTTTTTATTTTTGGTGTGCTTTCTAACCACTCTGCCCAGCAAATATAGAGAGTATATCTCACTTAAGCAGAAGATGTCAGCTGTTATGAAACTGGCAGATGGACGGTTAAGATTCTTCAAGGTAACAATATAAATAAAATGCTGGCAAAAAAAAAGGAAAGCATGCAATTACTGATCACTGTTGCTTTCTCCTTGCTTCTGAATTTCAGTGTCAGAGGAGGGGGTTTTGCCTAGCAATTGCTTATTGTTAGGTACGACAATTATAATACAGGAGTACTAAAGCAGTGGCAAATTAAGTCTAGAGCAATAGCTTCTAAACAGTTTAATGGAGAGATTAAGTTCTGTGATAGGAAAATATTGTGTCTGTTTCCACCAAGGTTAGTCTTGCGTGATACTCAGGTAGGGATTAAGCACAAGGTTTTGAAGAACTCATCCCAGGTCCTTTGAAAGAATCATACAAGGAGGCAGCAAAACAGACAATGATGTAGACAAGAGGCAGAAGGGACCAGGCTGAGTGAAGTTTTTTTACAACTGACTATAGCATTACTATGTATGTCTACGTTAAGGTGTTAGAAGTATCTGTGAAATGATCTTAACCCACAGGACAAGATGAAATAGGCTTAAGTTACACCAGGGGAGGTTCAGGTTGGATATTAGGAAATTTTTTTTTTTACTGAGTGGTGAAGCCTTGCAACCAGCTGCCCAGGGAAGGGGTGGAATCACCATCCCTGGAGGGGTTCAAAAAGCATCCAGATGTGGCACTTCAGGACATGGTTCCTGAGAATGGTCCTGAGAATATTTAGTAGATAGTTGGACCTGATGATCTTGAAAATCATTTCCAACCTTAATGATTCTATGATAACAGAGTTAAACACCTTTTAGAAGGACTTTTCATGCTGAAGTAAATTACAGAAAAGATACTGAGAAGAAATCAATAGCCTACTAATATGATGTTTATTAATCTTTAACTTTTTTTGATGCAAAAGGTCATGTCTTTAAAACTCAGTTCAAAGGGACATTCTTTCAATAAATTCAGTCTAAATTGCTTGAACTTCCCAACAGGAGACAGACATTTTAAAAGCCAAGCTTTTATGTCTACTTTGCATTTTTTTTTTCCATCTTTCTTATCAAATTCAGAATAAATCTTTTAGCTTATTTTATAGGGTAACAGTTATGATTAAAATCATAAGCATTAGTTGAAGCCTTCCTTTTGTACAACAAATCCTGGAGCAGGGCCACCTGACATTGGTGGGTCAGAAAAGTTTCTAACAGATGTGACTCTTTTCAACAACTTTGTCTAAGAAAAACCAGGAACACGAAAGTATGAAGAACAACTGAGGGATAGCAAGAGATGGATGAAAATACTTTTAAATGCCCCAAGCCAAAGGAGCTTTTCGATTATTGGAAAAGAACACAACATCTAGGTGGATTTCAAAGGATGGGTTCTACACCAGAGACACTGAAGACATCCTAGGAGGGTCTGAAAAGGGAAACTAATGCACAGATTTTGTTCATTTGTTTGATAAATTCATGAGAAGCAGAGGAATTCTGGTTCTTGTGCTAAGATGAAATTAAGGAACTCCTTTAACTGTTTTCTCTACTCTTTCCTATGCCTTTAAAAGTAAACAGTAAATCCCTATCTCAGAGCTGGTCTGAAAGCACCTTCTGGTGAAGTCTGGGGCAGCTCTTGAACTATTTTCAAGGTCTATGACAGCAGAGTCCCACAGAAGAGGAACTGGGAAAGCAGTCTGTGCTCAGGTACGATGAGTGCCTGAGCCTTGAGAGGAAGAGATCAGACCCAGCTAACCTGGAAATCTGTGAACCACCAAGTCAGTGTTCTTCACCACAGGATGGTCTGTCGGTTAGGAAATGTTTCTAAGGAAATGCCTATCCTGCAGTTTATTGCCAGCAAGTGCACTGTGTATTTGAAAAGCTCTTGTAGGACCGAAGCAGCAGAGATGTGTGTGGTTATAATTGCAAAGAATACAGTGAAACTGTAAAACAAGATAGAGAGAGATAACACAGGATCAAATTAGCAGAATGATTTCCAATGTCAGCCAAAAAGTTAAGGAGACCAAGTTTTCAGCTCAAAGAAGAGATAACTGGCATATAATAGTATGAAAGGACTAAAGGAAACATAGAAAGAGCAAGTGTTTTTTTAACAGACAGAGGGAATACAATGAGCTGAATAAAAAACAGAAAATAAGCACAAGAGGTCACATTTTGTGACTTACATTGTGACATCCTTTGTCCCCCCACCCCAAAAAAAAAAAATCACAGGGACTAGGGTCAAATTTTATCTTGGGAATATAACCCTGGCAAAACCTCAGTTCTTCCCCAAGCACAGACTCATAGCCATTTCTGTTTTCCATGATAGGAAGCAGCAATATCTGTTAGAAGTAAGCAGGAGCAGCCTATGGTAAAACTTTTGTTTTTTTCATATTTTGTATTCCAAGGAGTGTTCCATTTATGCATAAGTCAAGGTTAAGTACTGGTGAGAAAATCTGTATGTTTCTGTAAAAGGTAAGATGTTTATACCCTGAAGCTTTATTACAAAGACACTTTTTTACTTTTTTTCCAAATTCCCCAGTTTTGATGAGATGAAGTCTCTTTTCATTTTGCCTGATACCGATTATTTACAATGCAAGAATCCAGAAGGAGAAATCTTCACTTTGTAATTCAGAAGATCTACCTGCTAAACATTATGAGCATCAGAGACTCTAGGGTTCATTTAACTACCCATGGATTTCTTTGATGTAGAGACATCTGACCAAATTACTCAGTTTCTTTTTTGAGTTAGTGGAGGATTAGTCAATAAATTCAACAGAATTGAGGTCTAAGAAGATTCTCTCACCCTAAAGTAAACACATTTGTCCAAATTAATCACATTAAACTCTATTGACTGCATTGATTAGGCTACATTGACCATAGTGGAAGCCTAAATAGCCAGCTCAGCTGTAGATAGATGTATTTTATAATCAACAAATGGATGAAATGAATCCCAGCCCCCAATGCCCTGTTCCAGTTAACCACCCCAGAGTGAGATTTCCAATAGTCATGTTTAACAGCAGAAATAAATTGTTTCATGAAATGGATTTCAAGTACTTTGCATAGCTAAGCCCCAAGACAAATCGGGGCTTAGTATCACAGAAATGATTAACAAATTCTGCCCAGGAATAGCCAATCCCTGCTTAAAGCTAATTCTCATTCTTCACTACATACTTTCACACTCTTATGACCTACTGACATAGAAAATGTGCCATTATCTAGCAATGAAATCCTACATGACCAGTGTAAAAACAACACAAAGAAAAAAAAAAACAAACCAGCAACAAAAACAAACAAAACCCCAAAACAAACAGAGCCCTCTTAGGACAAAGTATAGAACTCACTTAAAATGTGGCAACGAATAACTGATTTTCTTTATAAACATGAAGGGACTGAATAACAATTTTTTGAAGTCCTCAGGAAAACTACAAGTGAATGGAACCTCTCACTTGCTTGGGGTCTCAACTGTCCCTTCCACCAAGTTGCTTTGCTCCTGTGCTCTTCCTTACTCTCAGCACTAGAGGTGACAGAGTCAATTTATCAGCTTTCAGCTGCACCGGACAGTGAGCTAAAGCCACAGCAAATCAATTGTTTCCATTCATTAGCTGTGGCTGTTGTTTGCAATACACAGATGCATGTTACTGTTTTCGCTGTCTTTTGTAAAATTTGGTTTAGCTTCTCCTATTGCTTGAACCTAATCTGAGTAAACTGAAAAATTCCTTTACCAAAGGGGCTCTCAGGCACTGGAACAGCTTGCCCAGGGAAGTGGTTGAGTCCCCATCCCTGGAAAGATTTAAAAGTTGCGTAGATGTAGTGGTCAAGGTCTTCTCCATGTTAGGTTAATGATTATTAATGAAATTTTTGTAATTCTGTAAGAGACAGTATTATGTGCCTTCAGTGACAGGAGAGATATCTTGTTATTCATAGTTTTGTCACTATATGTTTAAAATGAATGCTTTTTTCCGTCAGTAGGTTAGACCACCCAAATATATACAATCCCGAATCTACTGCAAGACAAATTTTAAGTCTAAATAAACTTCCCCATACACATGGGGCTCTTCTATTTGTAAGAATCTCACCTCCCTTTGACAAGAGGGTGAAACATGCCCCTGTTATGGCACAGTTCTCTGGATTAGAAAATTGCACCAAAATAAACCTAGTTCCTAGGAATTCTGTTTGCTTTCTTTGTAATAAATTTCATTTTTCTCAGTATGAAGAGCAGGACACAGGCTTTCTATGAAAGACCTAACCTAGACCTTCAAGCCCCAAAAGTGTTTGTTTCTCCTTTCCTGCTCGATTTTGAAATCTCACAAAACACCTTTTGATTCCTCAGCTCTCCTAAGCATTTAGGATCTCGGGAAACAGGTTATCCTCTTGACAATGCCATTTGCACTCTGACTTGTGCAATAAACTCCTGGAATAAAGTCCGAGGGCTGATTTTTTTTTTCTCTGTGCCTAGAGGCTAAATCTTAATTTGTCCCACTGTTGGAAAGAACATGACATTGCCACATTCATTTCTCATAAGGTAATTCAGAGAGTATTTTATCCAAAGTCCCTGATGACCATCTCTGAATGCTTCTTGTAGTATAACATATTCCTCAGACCTGCAATTCATCTGTGAATTTTCTTTTGCCATAGTACTAATTGCTGATACTTGTGAATGGAAACAACTCTCTATTTTAAGTATTCATTTCTGTAGAAGTTATCACTTCTGAGGTGAAATTCACTTGACATTTGTTCCATTCCTAACATTTTACTCCTCAAATTCTATGACTGTTTAGACAGATAGGAGAATTGTTCTGTCTAACAGAAAATTTGGGAAAAAATGCTTTTTAACATGACCTTGAAGCACAGGCAAGCCCTGAAGTAAAAAATATTAATAAACTAAGAACATTTGTGTGAATACTACCCTAATCTCAACATGTACCTTCATAACATTCAGCTGTGACAGGAAGTGTCATAAATTATTTGACCTTCACATAGCCAAGAATACCATAATAATTTTTTGTTGGGTTTTTTGTTTGTGTGACCCATGCTTCCCTACAAGTCAATCACGTAATCTCACATCTCCTATGGCAGTATATTCTTCTTCAACAACTGAACAACCCAAGAAATTTAGAGTCAGTAGCTGGTTATTAAAGACTACCATTTAATGCTAAAAAACAGTGTAAGTGGACATTTCATAAACTTTTCAAAAGTTTATGAACTGTATATCACATCCCATGATATAATTATTACAAAGCAATTTCAGGGTGAATACATATATTATTTGATTTTGCTATTGGCATAATATATGACAAAATACATTGACATATGGCAAAATATAATGACCTATGACTAGAGTTTTGAGATGGTCTTCATCAGGAAATGACAACGATGTGGCAGGAAATGTAGAGACTTTTCAATACATAACAGCTAATAAATGCACAGTGATATAAATTAGTGGAATGCTAAGAGACATACAAGAAATCCAACTTCTCTTTTCTCTTTTAATTGTATAATGTCACAAATTAAATCTTTACTATCTTTTCTATCACATATTTTTCCTACATTTGTGATTTTGTGCAAATTACTTGACTTTTGGTCCTTTTTTCATCTACCACCCCATCTAAAGACTGCCTTCAGATGCTTCTCTATGTGAAGAGCCTAACAAGTTCACTACCTCATTATGTGACTAAGATTGGTAGTTCCGACTTTGACAGAGCTATTAAGATGTATTTTTTCTCTTTAGTCTTCTACCACAATTTAGTCTATTCAAGCCACTGGTGATAAGTTCTTCTTCATATTCCCTTCCTTTTCTCCCTGGCATGACACATCCAAGAACTGACAACAGTCCCTGTCAAGACTTAATGGCATCATCCCAACAGAGATGATATTAAATTGACATTGTACCTGTTTATCTTGTAAATATCTTGGCAGAAAGTAAAGATCCAGTACCATACTGTAAGGATGGATAATTCTGATGACTTTCTGAATCTTAGAAACATGGGAACCAATCACTATGTCGTGTGAACTACTAATGAGCAAAAAGTACCCACTGTATTTTCACTCCCAGCTATCATACGGTCTTTACCTAACATGTCATCTTACAAAGTCACATGTGAAGCATGGAATATGGAAAGAAATATATGTTAAAAAACCCCACTACTTATATTAATATTCATGACCAATGTACCTTCCAGTGCAGTACATTCTCTAGTCAAAGACATTTCCCTTCTCCTGTCTCTAATTTTCAGAGGCAGTCTTTATCTGTCCATCTGCAATGCATTTCTGCTCCATTAAGTTATTATGATATACAATCACAAAGATAATGCAACTGTAAATTATTGCATTAACATTCTGGTCATTGACACAAACTCAGACTGAACAAAAGACAGAAGCAACTTTACCTGGAAATGTGTAATTTCAGAAGCAGAATATTCTCTTTCAAAACCAACAAAAAGCACTGGAAATGACAATTAATACTCTTCAGAAATACTATCCTGACATGTTTTGCTTTTGTATTTGTTGACATGTATCTCAACACTCAATCTGGAGGAATGAATAGGATAGAATAGTTCATTTTAGGAAGGAACCAAAACTAATCACCTAGTTCAACTGTCTTACCATTTCTGGGCTGACCAAAAATTAGAATATGTTAAGGACATTGTCCAAATGCCTCAAACATTGACTGGCACAGAGCATTAACTACCTCCCTAGGAAGCCTGTCCCAGTGTTTGACCTGGCCTCTCAGCAAAGAATTGTTTCTTAATACAAAGTGTGAACCTCTCCTGACACAGCTTTGATTAATTCCTATGCAAAATTGGGATAAATATTTCTAAAAATTCTTTTTAAAACCTAGAAATTGAAAGGAGGATGCTGCAAGATGTATGGCAGAGGGAGGAGGGGAAGTAATTACCACTTGAATTCATAATAAGGGTAAATGTGTATAACCATTCTAAATAATAAAAAAAACTTTACTAACAGTCAACAAGTTAAATTATAAGTCAGTTTAGGTTAGAAGTTTCTCCATCAGTTATAAGTAGCAGATGCTTCAGGAAGAATCACAAGCAGTGTAAGCTTTCACTAGACATATTATCCCCAGTTCCAGCAATTATCAGCTCAGAGATGTCTTGGACCAAAAAAATTCCTCTAAATGACGCTTCAGAAAAGCCACATGACATGGTCCCAACTGAACAAGTCACACATGCCTTGTCATTGTGTCTAAATATATGGAAGCAATGTGATCTTAGAAGAATCTGGGTGTGAATTCTACAGGAAAGTTTGAGCAGAAGCTCAGAGGGGAATTTTCAGATGACAAAAACAAACTTCAAATATTGGCAGCAGCAATGGTACACATGCTGATACAAGAATGAAAGCATCTTGCTTCCTTGGGAGTACACTGCAAATGTAAAAGGGTTGTTTTTTTTTTTGCTGAGTAAGAATTGGTGGGTATGGTCCCTCAGGTTTCTTGAAAGAGTTACTGTAGACTCTTTTTTCTTCTGTTTTTAGGAAAAAAAACTGACCCATTAACAGAAACAACCAGTAGCACTTTGAAATTAAAAACCTAGATTGCTTTTAAATATTTTTAAGTTACTTTCTATTTTGGAAATGTAAATTAGACTTTCTATTTAAGCTTTTTCTTTCCTTAAGTAAAATACATTCATGGCAGACTTGCAGGAGGAAGACCAACCAAACAAAAAACATATGACAAGAGGAGAGGATAAAGCAGCATCTCTAGTTGGTTCTGTTGCCAATCACTTCACAGTAATAGGAGGCATATTTACTGTGCAGATGGAGCACCAGAGATATGGTTTGAACCTTATTTAGTCAGGTGATGACACTGTGGCATGTTACCTCCAAACTCCAGGCAGAGATAAACAGTGTGAACTTTTTTCCCCAGAAGAATCATGCAAAAAAAAAAAGTAAGCTAATGAGTTAAGCCCCACTTCATTTTCTCTTTGACAGATTTCATCTCACTATATTACAAGCCATTTATTTAAACTCCTGGAGAGAGAGAGAGCAGAAGGCCTAGCAAACAGAACATTCTTTCTCTTCCACGGAACATTAGGATAAGAATAACCAAGCCAGCATTTCTCTCATCTTTCCTTTGTATGAATGAATGACCTGTCACAGCATTTGCTCTTTGAGATATGACAGTGGTAACAACTGTCCTTTTACAACAAAGGAAAAAGGTGTACAAATAAGTGATATAACACAGAAAAGCCATAGACTGTTCAAAAGTCTTTGCTCCTGATTCCAACAGTGACCAGCGAGAGCAGTGCTCACCCCCTTAAGTTCCAACTTTTGCCCTATGGCCAAAAAACCCACCAATCATCTCATGAAGATGACAACCAGCACAGTATCAATGACAAGTTAGTGCAGTGTAAAACTGCAATGTAAATGACAAGATTAACGACATCAGTGGCTCAATCCTAAACTGCTTTAAACACATACTTTTATCCTATGTGGATAGCAAACTAATGTACAGTAGTAATGACCCACCACAGAACTAAGGAAGAAAATCCTTCCAACCCAACAGGGTTCTTAACAGCTGGCAGAAGGTGTGACTGGCTAAAGCATCCAAGGACCAAGAAAAATAATCTGTCTTTATATAACACTTCAAAATAAATAAATAAGCAAACACAAAAATGTGAGACCTTTCCTAGCATCAGTGCCAAGATTTTGCAAGCTGTTTCTACAAACTTAAAGGCATTTATGTTCCTTATTCAAAACTCTGTCTGGAAGGTGTCTCCCCCTGCAAGGATCTTCCATCACCCAGAATTCACAAAAATGAAACCTCTCTTCTATTTCCTTTTTTTTTTTCCAAAGTAAGGAAGAAGCCTCATTTTTTAATGCCCATTTACAAATCAATGCACTTCAGAGATAAGTGGAAGACTGGAAGGACTTGTATCCAGAAGATGTGTGGTAGGTTGGAGACTATCATGTGATAAAACCTAATAAGAGGTCAAATATTGAAGCATCTGCTCATTATGCTGCAGATTTAATTTAATCTGTTTATTCTCACATGAGAGAATGTCTCCTCATGCAATGAAATCACAGGTAGGTGGTCAGGACATGTTTCCATCCAGGAGCAATCATTCAATTACTCTACATCTCACCAGGTATGGTAGAAAAGCAAGGACATTTGCTTATAAGCTGATTAATTTTAAACAGGAGCAAAACTTCAGTGTTGTATTTTTATTTGTAAATAATTAAGCTTCAACATGTTACCCTGAGCCTTGTGCAGGGAATACTGAAATACACAATGCACTTAGGGCAGGGGAACTTAAATTGAAGTCAGTGCAACTAGCACCATTCACCCTATGAACTTGATCTTTCAGCCTGTTTACACAGTTTTTTTCTTAAGTTGGTAATTTTGAAGTCATAGGAGATAATCTTATTTAATCTTAAACCTAGCTCTTGTATGTCCACCACCTCTAATAAACATCTCCCCTTATTTTCATGTCAGTTTAAAACATCTGGCATAACTGGAGTGTTGGCTGACAACATTTTTAGGAGAATCCTTACTAATATTAAAATGTTATGAACTACTTTGATGCTAGGAGGAGGAAAGGAATTTTCAAACAAAAATATTTTTATCCTTATTTCTAAGTCTTTGGTCCAGGAGGGTCCATTTGATACTGGGATATCTCAATTAAAAAAAAAAATCTAAAATCTGTTGAGACCAAAAATAAGCAGAGCAAGACAGGGTACAGGGGACTCAAGGAGACAAAAGAAAAAAGTCAGCATCGGTAACTGTCCCAGGCAGCTTTCTCAGTTCCTCAAGCCCCTCAATATGAAGTTAGTAGTTTATTTTTATAAATGTCAGAGTACAACACTGTTTGAAAGAGGAGTTTAAAGAGGATAAGGATAACTCTTGTTTCCAGAACTCTGGCTGTAATACTGGTGAATCTGCATGAATCTCTGTACTTATACGCTCAAGTTCAAATTGCACACAGCTGTCACTACAGGTTTTCATTGCAGAACCAATACACAGTACCAATAATATGAAATGCTTTGAAACAGTAGGTTCCCTGTAACATGAGGGTCAAGAAAGCAATGTTACAATGACATGAAGTCCTTCTTTTGCTTTCACACAGTAGCTGCTCATAAACCAAAATCTAACTTTGAGCTCTACTCCAAAACACTTTTTTTTACTTTATCCACTTCTATTTTCCAATCTTTCTTCCTTTTGTATTTCATTATGCATCATACAATCAGTGCTTCAATATTTCAGGACAAGAGCCACTCTCTAATTGTTTCACATCTGATGAGCATTTCAATGACACATGACCTGCCTAACTCTACAGAATTTTTGCAACTGAAAAATAGGTTTGGGTTTAAGAAAAAATACTCCACAGTCTGATATGCACCAGCTATTAAAACCTTTAGTCTATTACTTTATCTTTGTTATTTTTTTCTAAATACTTTAAAAAGCCAGTTGATCAGAGCTGAACTCGACTCTCATTTACTTGCCAGCATAAGTGTAATTCTTTTGCCTTTTTCTGACCTGTGGTGGTTATATGGGAAAGAGTGTCAACATTATTCACCTACTTAATTCTGGGAAAGCAAAAAACTTGGAAGGTTCTGAACCTTTTCCAGAACTACGTTTTCCAGTAGAATAAAATTCAGAATGGCAAAAGCCTGGGATTAAAATAAATAAATCTCTAATGTTATTACTAGATGTGTTATCTTTGAGCAAGATGGGAATTACTTGGATCGTCCAGCAAAAACTGATGGAGTAACTTTTCTCAGCAAAGTGCTACCAATGGGTGTTAGCCAAATGTCAGTCCTTACGGGTTTATAACAATCTGCATTCATTTTAAAGGATTCAGCACATTTTCTTGTTCACCCTCTTATCTTACTCTAAAATCTTGTCTGATTTTATTTTGCTCTGCAATTTTGTTTACCTCTAAGCTATATCATGTTGGGAGTTTAAATGAAGTTGTTGATTAGTGCCAAAGTTGTATAAATATCTTCATCATCTTCTAAAATAAATGTGCTTTGGGAAGAGATATCACTTTGGTATGTACACTGACTTTCTTCCAATCCTTTCTGTTTTCCTTTTAATATGCACGACAGAGCCCCCTGCCCTGACAAAGACCTGAAAATGGCCAGGGTTTGCCAAAGATCCTATAAAGATCAAGGAATCATGTCCATTAAAAATTTATTGCTTTGTTTCAGGCCCTTAGTTTGCATTTGTTGTGCCTTTGCCCCCAGATAGAGTAGAGATGAAGAACCAATTTGAATCGTTCCTCCTTGGAGTAGTGGATTTGTATCTGAGAATTCTCCTCTTGGATTGGGACACTGCCCAAGGAAACTTCCTGGGAGTGATCCCCTTTCTGAGTGCCCTTGAGTGGGAGGTTTTCCCTCTCGTGAGTGGGTATGTGCACATTTCAGGTCACCCTTCTAAAAACAATATACATGAAACTTAGGAATTAGTTATGTAGTATTATATTCCTGCCTGATGTTTGAAGTTGTAATTTACTTGGGTCCATTGGAGTGCTGGGTAATTTTTGGTTGTAATAAGTCTGCATTTTAGATGGCTACTGCTATGTGCTTTACAGGTGTCTCTGCCACAATATCTCCTGCTAATTTTGAGGCTATATGCTAGTCCAATCCCTTCCCCCATCCATAGAAAAAATCCTTCATGACCAAGATCTTCTACTAATCTTTATAAGTCATAAAGCTTACTCTTGCCTTCCAGAACCTGTTTCAAAGGTAGTCACAGAAAAAAAAAAAATAAATCCACTGATGTGTAAAGGTACTGCTTCCTTTTCTTTCAGATGTTTCCAAATCATTACTCCAGCTTCACTGCCAAGAAGCAACTAACTAGTAGTGGTGGGTAGAAAGTCAGTAAGGACAACATACATATTTTACAAAAGAACTATGGTGTTTATACTTACAACCCTGACACATCCCAAGCCTTAGACTGAGCTCTCAGACAGTGTCTTATTTATCATGGCAATTATTATTGCATCGTTGGTGCTATCACAGTAGGATAAAATAACAGCAATTTTCTGAGCATAGTTATGACAGGGAAATATGTTTCTTTATAGCAGTGCTGAAAAAGAGCTTGATGGGCCTTTCAGATATCAATGCTTATTAAAGTAAAAACTGGTATCTACTAAGTTACTATTTATGAGTGATCATAACCATTTAAGCAGCCTTTTTAAAGACTGAAATAAAGATACATGTGCAGCCATCTCCTTGAGGATCTAAAGCCCTGACCATTGATTGTGGTGTCCAGTTTTGCTTCCTTCCTCTCCTAAATGACACTTTTACCTTCAAATTAGTGCATTTTCCAGCACCCTATTTTCCTACCTTGAAATAAATAAGTGGGTTTATTTTTGTAGATACTAGGGAGCAAAAGGGAATGATATACATCCAGCATTTCTGTCTGCTGTCTGGATAGAATCACCTGGGAGCATCCTTATGCCCAATCACAAAAAGGTAGACCCAACAAGTTGTTTTATAGCCATATAAATCTCGTTTCAACTCTTTTTTGTCTTACTCTGGTTGCTTTCACTGTTTGCATTATAACTTCTAGGTACAAAGATGAGAACTTCCACCAAGCACACTAAGGCCTTCATTTTAGTCAGTAGAACTATCCTTCAAAGTGCAAAATCCTCTAACTACTGATGCACAGTGGAAGTTAATAAAACATCCACTAAATTCCAGTTTGAATTCATTATTCAATACAATTTTATGGAAGTAACACAAAATACTCCAGATTTATTTAAAAAAAATAGAATTCTCGAAGGAAAAACATGAAAGAGTGGTGATGAGGAAATTAAGAAAAGAAGATATAACAGCTTGAACCACCCCCACCCTGCATTCCTTTACCATACAAAACAACATGTCTAAAAAGGCAAGATATTATGAATTTCTGACTGCACACACTATAGGGAGGGAGCAAGACTAGAAATGAATGCCTCAGTTTACACAGCATGCAGTGCAATAGCCAAAATGTACCTGTCTCTTGATTGACTAACATTGTTGGAAAAAGAAGAATTTTTTTTTTTTAAATCAAAATTTCAGAAATATTGTTCTCCTAATCTTATTAATATGTTAATTTCTATTTGGACACAAAATAAAGATTATCAAAAATCCCAAAGACATCAACTGCAAATCTGGAAGAAAAAATAACACTTATAAATTGCATGGTTGTTCTTAGATTCCACAAACAGACTTATTTTGCTCTAAAATTATGAAAATAATAAACAGAAAGTTCTACCCTGCAGAGAGCTAACAGAGACGTGTCAGCAGTATGAAATTGTAAGATAGTCCTGATAAAATAAATCTATCATCAGCATAAGGGAAGCTTTTAAATTGTTGACATATTCTTTAAATGTCAGGATGGTAAGAACATGATAGTTCTATCTTCGGAGGTTAGTCTCTATTCTTTTTATTTATTCATACATGCTTCACAAGTCAGCAGAGTAGGGTTTTTTTAGTTTCTAGAAACTCCAAGACCAATTAATGACCCAACAGCATACTTCTAATGCACTCTTGCAAACCAATTCTCATATTTATTGCAATCCTATGGTATAATGTGGAAAGTTGATTTTGTTGGAATGAGGAGTTCTGGAGATTAAGTGTCTCAACTGTAATATATATACTAGTAATAAGAAAGCCGATTGCTTTGGCAAATGAAAGTGAAGCCACAGAAGACCTGTTTTATTGTGACTTTGCTAAATTGCAGATCTTTAAGACTCATTTTACGGTATTTTCCATGTCTTTGTGGCAAAAATAAAGGAAAATGAAATACCAGATGAAATTATGGAAATGAAAGGAAAATTCATAGAACTACCCTCATCTTCAGAAGAATTCCTGAGTGATGGCACCTGACAGTAGAATTATTTGCAAACACAAAATAAAACTGCTACTTTTACAATTACACTCTATACAATGTTGCATAATAGACTATGAACAACTCAGCATGAGGTTTAGTTTACAAACCAGAGAACCTAATACACCTAAAGATCTTTTTCACGATTATAGTAACACAAAAGGAGTCTGAAATTGGCAGGAATAGCTCTGAGCATTGCTGCGGGTAAAATGCAATTGTCAAGTTAACTTTTAGGTCAAAAAAACAAGGGTCTGGGGTAAAACAACTTCCCAGAAGGGGATGCTATTGAGTTTTAGACTAAAAGAATTTCCTAATTTCAGACTACAACAAAATTTATTTTTTTTTCTGTTCCAAGTCCTGGGTTCTGTTGGCACTTTTGAAAGCAAAAGTGTTCTGTGAAAAAAGCTTCAAAAGGCACTGTACTGACATTGTACAGATTAATTCCTCTGATCTGCATAAGCCATTTTGTAAGTGGAGGTACTTAAGTATACACAACTATTGTTTGCAGATGAGGACTCAGATACCTCCCATCAGGCACTATGTTGACCTACGTGGAGTATACTCTTGTGGTAGTATCTCTTTTACAATTGGTGCAGAAGAAAAGGCATTTCCAGAGACAGCCTTTCCACTACAATGTGATTTTCTCTCTGCAGTTTCTGCCTTTTCCCACTGATAAAGTTAATTATAATCCCCAAATGGACGTTCAGCTCAGTGCTTAAAGTGTGATGAATTTGGTCATTTATATGTATAATGAAACTTAAATCTTTACAGAATCTGGGGGCTCGTGACTACATACTATAAAGTCTAAGTATCAACCGTTTAATATGACAGTACCGATACCACTTTCATGCTCCTAGCAGGAGCAAAAGGAATGGAGTTTCAAATAGTTGAAAGACTAAATGATCAATCTACAAACAAATTATTTTTCTCTGATTTAATATTTTTAATTAGTCTTCTTCTAAATGATTTCTTTCATTAGCTTTGTAACACTTCAATAACAAGAGATCTTTAAGAATGGAATTGGGAGGAAGGATTTTTAAATTCTGTATCTGTAGCCAGACATAATTACAAGATAAAACCCTCACTAATTAATGCACTTATGAAAGAGATACTAAAACTATTTTCCTTTGGTTTCAAAATATGAGACTCTACCCCTCCAGTTCAGACGAAATTGGCTCAATGACAGCATCAAAATTCTCTTTCTATATAGACATCAAACCAGTGCCTGAATCATACATTCAGAAACCAAAAACTGTAATCCCCACACTAACCACCTGGGGACATTCTCATACCTGCTTCCTCACACAGAAAAATGAGCAACACCCCCCCCATTCTCAGCATCTGATGAGAAGGAATTATGTATTTTCCTGGGAAACACATATCACAGTCCTTTCTTGGTTTAAGATCAAAAGGATGTTTCAGTTGCCACGAGTGGACATACCAAGTTTTCCTCATCATAATTATCATAAGTTTAGGAAGACGTTCATATGGACAAAGCTCCATCCATGCTTTTATTTACAGAAATCATACAACAAGGAGCTGAAACACTCGCAAAGCCACACTGTTTAGAGGCCATATAAGTATCTGTAGTTTGAGTGAAAGCGAAGAAACAAAATAACAAGAGAATCTAGGTAGGAGGAATTTAATTATGCGAACTGGAATTTAGCCAGGACAGCAAGGTTAACACCACTACTGATTCCATATTTCTTCAATCAGTTACTTTAACAACCTTATATTTGTGTATTTCTTTCTCAAATGAAATGTGAGGCAGAACAGTTGAGAGGTGAGTGTTGTTGCTGCCAGCATAATGCACTGAACCAATATTATTTTTGTTGCTTGTATACGCTCTTGATTGCTGTGCAGTCTTACAATGGACTTTAGAAATTTCTCGGACACAGAAACAGTGGTTGGTATTTAGCAAGTTTAGATTTATATCTTCCAGTCAATCCAGGTCGAAAATTGGGTTAAATGAAAGACTTCATTGAGCAACCAGATGTTGCATCTCTGCTGATCTGTCCTAGGCCAGTAAATTACACAGACAGAAAAAAATAAGCCACCTATTTTGTTAGCAACAGCAAATGGCATAATCTTTTAGCAAACTACAAAGATCTTACGACTTTGTTTGTTTTTATAAGACTAGGAATAATTTGGAGCATGTGCATTTTAACATCTTACTACAGACAGCAAAAATGAACAAACTTAAATACTAATCTGTTGTCAATCAAAGCAGAAATAAGCTTCCTTCCTAAATTGTTGCCTTCCTAAGTCATGTTTTCTGTTGGTTAGAGCTAGTCAAGATGAAGGTTACATTGATCCTATGTCTCTTGTAGATAACTGCCAGATAAACTTTATTAATATTAAAAACATGAGCTCCTGAAAGAAATATAAATACATCCTGTAGACCTGATAGTATTTCCCCAACTTATCCAATCCTTCTATATGATTATAATTTATCTTCAAACAATGCTAGAGGTCAGGACTAGCCTTGCATTATATAGTGTTCCATGCATATGCATTGTCAAGAGGTTGTCACTTATCTGAAGAGCTTGTTGTGTAAATAGAGAGTACGCAGAATGGTATGGAAAGTCAACAGAAGCACTGCCACGTATTCAGATTAACAGAAAGCTTGATTGTCACAAGCAGGTACTCCTGGATCAGCCACTCTGACAGTTCATGGGAATTTATGAGGACTTAACCATCTTCAGGCAGATCAACAGCACATTTAAAGAGAAATAAAACACAAACAAAACTCTCATTCAGTCATCACTCCCTATACCTTCTTCATTTAAGTAGTTTGTGTTTCCAGTTTATTTCAGGGAGGTTTAGCATTACCCTGTTCATGTGACTACATTAGTTAAATCTTAATGCAACTAAAAATAAAAGCTTAACTGAAGTGCCAGAGAGAGACTGCTCTCCACATTTGCACATGGAAATGCAAAATTTATAAGCTTGCCTCTTCTAAATACCAAGCCCTCTCTGCTCATTTGACAAGATATATGCCAAAGAAGTACACCTAAGGGAAAGTGCTTTGGTTTAAAACATTAAAAAAAGTTGTTTTAATTCTTAAGAATTTTCATGTGAAAGGAGGACTTTTTTTGAGTTTTGTGTGTAGATTCAGAGCCTCAAAACTGAGCAGCCATTGCCAGGGTTCACTCCCCTAGAAAGGGAATGGCAGCATCTTTCCCAGTTTTGATAACTGAGCAGCGACAGTAGCAAATTATACTTTCTGGGAATTTAAAGTTCACCTTTTCGGCCTAACCATCTTTTTTTTAACAGCTGTTAGAGAAAGGTGAAAGCATCCCAGACATAACCACACAGATAATTAAAGCCAAAAAGCAAACTTTCAGAGGGAATGTCTTGGGCTTTACTATCTCCAACATAAGTGTGCTATTAGAGTAAAATAGAATCTTCTCATAGACATGTAGAAAACATTTATTTTTTTTTTTTAAACAAAAAGGGAGAATGAAACAAGTTTCCTTGCTTTGAAACAATCTAAGAACATTTTATTGGTAAGTGGGATTTTTTTTTAGTTCAGAGTGGGATTATCCTCAACCTTCTCTTCATTAAAGTATGTGTCTGTGCAAAAATCAAGCATGAATTAATAGAAAAGTTAAATTAAACTTCAAATGCTATGGTTTAAGTAGCAGTGATCCTTGTGGGTGCAGGGGAATACTGTATTCCCTTGCAACTGACTACATGAATACTTAGTATGTCTTTCAGATTTATTTTCTATGATCTTTTCTTTCCTTTTTTTTACATTAAGTTGCTTTTTTATTATTATTTTTCATTCATTTCCTATTGCAAGCAAATGTCAAATATAATGACTTTTTAGAAAAATAAGTGTTTCAGATTTTTAACCACTGCATTGGACATCCCATCAGGTAATGAATTTCAGTTTGTTCCTCAGTTAGTTACCATTGTCACTAATAGCCTCTATTAAAATGAATAGTTCAGGAATATAATTGCAAGTTGAAGCAAATAGGTAGTATTTATTTAAAGAGTAAATAAGACCATAATATTGGGTCTTTATCACAGTAATAGTCACAGAAGGGATTAGATCAAAAACTATTTTGCTTGAATTTTTTTTTTGTTATTATTCTCTTGGGAATAAATAGAAGAAAGCTTATTAGAGAACATAAAATTTTCTTCATTATGATTTTGAAATAAAATGAAGCTATCCAGGGACCAGAGGCTACATTACACTAACTGCCTGATTTGTGACTCAAAAAATCAAATTGGATCTTTACAATTGCATAAATCTATTAATATTACTACTAATACTGATTAATTAAAACACAGTTGCGTCACCAGAACCTGACTGCAGTAGTATCAAACAAGCCAAAACTAGAGTTCAAGTAGTTCTTTAAATCCTAGGCCCAGAACAAAGCTGGATCATAGAGTTACACAGTCATAGAATGGTAGGGGTTGAAAGGGACCTCTGGTGATCATGGAGTCCAACCCCCCTGCCAGAGCAGGATCAGCCAGAGCAGACCACACAGGAACACATCCAGGTGGAGTTTGAAAGTCTCCAGAGAAGGAGACTCCACAACTTCTCAGGGCAGCCTGGTCCAGGCACAATCACCCTCACAGCAAGGAAGTTTTTTCCTCCTGTTGAGGTGGAACTTCCTGTGTTCCAGCTTGTGACCATTACCTCTCGCCCTATCACTGGACACCACTGAAAAGAGACCAGCCCCTTCTACTTGACCCCCACCCTTCAGATAGCTGTAATCATTAATAAAATCCCCATGATCTTACATGATGTTTTGAATCCTGAATAATGACTACCAATAGAGTCTATTGCTAGCAAGATCCCCCTGGCCAATAGCACTAGCTGATATCCCAGATAGCTATGTAAGCAGAAGGCTCAAAGATAGAACAAGCACAGACATTTTAAAAATTCTATGCTGTGAGGCTCAGATTGCTGTAATGTATAAAAATAGAGCTGATGTCATCAAGGTGCAATAACAGAGTGGTATTGTTTCTGAAAACAGCAAAATCCTGTTACATTTCCAAAGGAGAGGAATTCACTAATACAGATCTCTTATCCCTACTGAGTAACAGTTTACACTACAAGGATTTCAATTCATATGATTGTAAATAGGCCATATAGTGACAACCAAAGCACAGAAGAGGTTCAGCATCCTATTCACAAGGAATCCTACCAAGTGGTATTTATGAGGACCATTCCCTCCATAAAGGTTAATGTAAATGCGTGGCAGTCAACCTGAGTAAGCACTGCACGATCTAACTCCAGAACGGGATGAATTTGTTATTTCTTTCATAGTTAAACCACTGAGTAACCCAAATAAAAGTCCACTTCACTAAACCTGCTTTTAATCTTTGTCATTGCCCCAGTAATTAATTCTTCAGCAGCTGACAGGTACATATCTTTGCTCGGTGTATATCATCTTGCATTTAAATCAAAGGTATTACACAAATGCAGCACGCTGCTGTTTGAAAATTACACGGCCATTCATCAGTAATCAGAATGAGATTTCCTCACGCTCTAAAGGAACAGGAAACAGAAAATGTGACCTGAGAACTGCATGACAAAGTGCAGGGACTGCACCACACACAGGGAGAATTTTAACCTCCTGCCCAGCTGTTGGTGTGGATGACTTGAGAAACCAGTGAAAACATGCCTTCCGACTTGCCACAGTTTCATGGATGGCTCAGTCAAGCCTGTAAAACTCACAGCAACTCTGCCTGGAGAGCCCAGCAGCTAAATACACCTTTTCTGTTCTCCAAGTCTAGATGTGTAGCATAGAGACCACGCTTCTGCCTCATGGTTTATCTCTGGTCAATTGGGCAACCTTCCCAATACACGCACACAAATATAACAAAGAATGTCAGTCTCTGTTTGCTCAGTCATATCTCCTATACCTTGTGCATACCACCAAACAAGGAAGATGGTGTAAAACTAGAACTTCCCTGTGTAATTTGCCTTCCAGTCTCATCCGCCGCACCACAGAGGAGGTTTCATAGGGTAAGGGAGGCCTTTCATGGCTGTGTCTCAATCCTGATACCAAAAGATCTTTTTTCTGTATAAATTTATATTTTGATTCCTGTTCAGGTAATGTATCCAAGTGCTAAATACTGTACATAATGGAGATGATTATGACCAGTGTCTTTAATTAAAGTGGAAATACTTTCTTTTGTCCACAGTATGGTAATATTACCTCTTCATTCAGTTCAGTTCATCCACATTCAACTACTCAGTTTTCTTCTATTTGTACCTAAATCCAGCTTTATCATAAGTGGCCATACTTTTGCTTTCCAATTCACTGTCAGCTGTGCTGTATAAAACTGTCAATAAAAAGTATCTACAGACATTCCTTTAAGACCATGTAACTAACATTTGACTGCTCCCAGCCACCTTTCAACCATTCATGGACATTACAGAGAAAACCTGGCTATGAATGGAGGACTCTGAAGTTCTGAATTCCAGTATGAATTCCCTGACAATCCTTCTTCCACTGCTCATAGTTGCCCAGGATAGTAAACTGAAGTCAACAGTGATATTACCTCCAGGCATTTAAAACTGGGGGAATGACACCAACTAAATGCTAATAAAGCCATTTTAGAAGTCTTTTACCCAGAGTGAGAGGCTGGGGCACGAGTAAGTTGCTTAAATAAGGTATCTATGCTGTTCTTCTAAGAATCTGGACTCAGACAGACACATGAGGCTTGCTGATGAGAAACAGAACCTACAGTAGGCACGGAAAGCTATGTCTTTCTACCCAAGAAACATGTACCATGTGCTATAATCTGGTTTATCCTGAGGGATACAAGTTAATACAACTAACGAAGGGTGGGCAACAAGTCATAATATGATGAAATACTTGCTAACAGGTGGTCAAAATATTTTCAGTCTAAACTCAATTTACTTTAATGAGTGCTTTGACAGCTCAGTACTGGAAGTTATACTGCAAGTACTTGAAATCAGGTGACACGAAACCTGTTTTATGGGTAGTAACACAGCAATCGGCCCCTTGGTTTTCATCCAAACCAAGGAAATAAAATTAAGCTAGAAAAGACTTAAGTATTTTCTCAAATTAAAGATACTCAGGTTTTATTTCTTTCTTTGAAGTAGAAAAGTGATTCATAACAACAAAGCTTGTACTTTCATCAGAATTAGGAAAGAAGTCTGCAACACTACCATTTTCAGTTTTTTGGCCTTCCATAATAATATGGGATTAAACCTGATTAGTTCTTAAATTCGCAGCATGTTAAAAGCCTGTATAATTTTATGTTTGGCTATGATTTCCTGCATGGACATTTATGCACACATTTTCTATTTATACAAAGATATTTCATATTTTCTTAAAATATTTCTATTTTTCTTAACATTCTTGTTCTTCCAGGCAAGTCTTGTTCAGAGACAAGCTGAAGTTTGTTTCAAGCTACACCATTTTAATAAAAATTGAATTTGCTGTCTATAAAATGTGTGCATTTTATCTAAAACCTACCTACTAGCAACACCTAGATTTTTTTTCCCCATGTTTATTACTTTTGAATAAGTTATTATAAATCTTCATTCTACTACAGATAAACTAAACCTTTTTCTTGGAAAAGTTTTGATAACACACTCTTAGCTCTCCATTGCGACAAAGCAGTTTGTTGTGACCTAAATCATTTAGATTAAGAGCTATTTGAGAAACTGATTTTTGTTCCAGAAGTTTCCATTTTTCTTTTAAATCTCTGAATGGTATAAGTAGCTATAAAATGCAAACCGCTGGCAAATGTCTGAAACTTAATTGTTTTTCTCAAGCAATATTTGAGCAAGGATCAATAAATCCCAAGGAAAATTAACACCACAAAAGTGTTTTTCATTCTGATAGAATAAACTCTTTTAAAAATAGATATATCTCATTGAGAACATTGATTACCATTTTCTTGGAGTCAGCTTAGATGAAATAGTACTATACCATGCAAGAATCAAAGAATGAGATTACAATCAAGAAAACAAAAGAGACGATCTCTCTTTGGTAGTCTAAAAGCTACTTAATTCAACATGGAGCATGGTATCCTAGCAGCAGACTTTCTACCTAATTTTCTACACTATTTTTAAATTAAGTAAAAAGCAAGGAATAACAGTATATTTCTATATACATATACTATATAAGATTTCTATAGTTTGTGACCAGAAACATTTCTAGTCACCTACACTTATGAATCTAGATAGATCCATACAATCATAGAATCATGAAGGTTGGAAACGACCTTCAAGGTCATCTACTAAACATCATGACCACTAAACCATGTCCTGTCATTCTCAGATAAACCACACATTCCAACTGTCGGGGTTTTTTGGTCTGACTTTGTTATGTTGAGGTTTTTTCTTTACACTTCAGAAAAAGGGATACTGCTAACACTAACAGATGTTACACTTTACCTCGAGTAATTGTTGTTATTATTATTAGTTCAACAAGTGTAAAAGTGAGGCACTTTTTTGCCCCCCTCCACCCCTTTTTTTCTTTTAATTAGATCAACATGGGAATGCATCCACATTTGTTAATTCCTACTACTAAATTTAAAAGGGATATAGCTTCTCTGTCACGCACAAGGTCTACAGTCACAACCACTGCATTGACAGGATAATGAAAACAGTAACAAGCAAACAAGCACCCGGTACACTGATGTATGCGTGTATGAATAATTTTAAAACTGAATTACAAGGTGATTAATTGTACATCTGGAGTTGTGGGTTTTTTTTTCCTTACCCTGTAGGATTGGAGGAAGGATAAGCAATCCTAGAACTGAATCTTCAAATCAAATCATTAGCCTGAATTCTGCAGCAGATATTTTTCTTGTGATAAAAGAAACTAATACACAGCTGAAGAGTCACTGCTGTGAAAAACTCACAAACTAAGGTCCTAGGGACAGAGGAGAGAGGACTGTAAGGAGTGCCTTGTTCGGCTTGCACAATAGATCACTGTCGGGCATGAGAAGATGGTCACCTCTTCACTCAGCCCACTCTGCAAGCTGGGATTCAACAACCAGCACAGATATCAATCCCTAGCTATTCAGACACTTCTACAGCCAGTGAAGGGACAGGCACTGGAAGAGGGCAGTTTATCTAACCTGTCTTCTACAGCTTTCCCAACGGAATAAATCTGTCTTTGCAAAGGCTTCTTTTCCCCGCATGATGCGAGGCACTTAAGTCTAGTTTTAAAACTAGAAATATTTCAGTGCAAAATTATTGTAAAATTCCTTTAAGGAGTGACACAGCAAATCTCCAAATGCAAGAGGAATGCTGACAGATATAGGATCCATGTTAGCTATGAATTTTGCCTTGTCTTGCAGTCATTAAAGAAAACAGCATGCTGAGAGTTTCAGCACTCAAATGAAAGAGACATTCAAGGACCAAAGGGTGATTATGCCTAAGATAATGATGTGGAGGACGAGGGTATTAGCTAAATTCACATTCATGCTTTAATAATTGCTTAGATTATCCAGTTCACAAGTGACTTGGAGTTAATAACAGCCAGGTCAGCTGATTAATAGCAGTGCTTTTAATTTTACCAATGTTTTTCTTTGCCAACCCATTTTTATTCAAAGCAGCGTCACCCAAGTGACATTGCTCCTCTGTTCTTTAGAGGAATTTCTAAAATTTTATATGGATGAGTAAATATTACAAAGGTAAGATGTTAACAAGAAAAATAGTTGCTCTTAAAAAATTTTAAAAAAAGGAGAAAAGTAGAATATAGAAAGGTGATAGGCATTTAAAAAAATCTATGGGAGTTTTGGGGCTTTGGTATCTGTTTTGGGTTTTTTTTGGCGAGTTTTCTCCTGTAGCTACATGTTTGCCTCTTGTAACGTTCCCAATGCAGTATGTATTTTTATTCATTCAATTCCATCTATTTCTCTTGTGGCACACAAGTTCCTACCGAGCTTCACAGAAAGACAATACATTTTCCAGCAGCATCTACTTTCCAACTAATTTGTTAAAGAATTTCCATGTCCATGGACAAGAGTGGAACCAAATGCCAGAGTATGTAGGACATGGAGTTATACCAGTTCCCCAGGCTCTACCAGTAGACTGTTAAGACTACAATTTTCTTTTCCAGGTGGAAAATGAGTTATTGGGCCATATACTGCATAAGCAAAAAAACATTAATACAGGTATTTATTAATACAAATTAACCCCCCAAAAATGGAAAAGGGAATCCATACCTAATGACAGTGCTTAGACCCCAGTAGTATAGTGACGATGTGGTGTGAAGAACAGAATAAAATCAAAACAAGAGAAAAGGCTTTTGCTGTCCCTGTGAGATGAAGTAAGTTGTGTGTTCCCCATCTGTAGGCTAGCCAGAATGGAAACAAGAAAATACTTTATACCTTGGAAAGGTGGAGAAAATACATTTAAGAGTATGAAATAACTTATAAAACTATTTCCTACTACTGACTTTGTGATTATAGAGGTTTTTTAATAGAATAATTTATTTTGAAACAGTTATTCAAACACTACAAATTGATGTATGAATTGACTTTTGTCAGGAGGGTATAATTACATGGCAGTAAATCTTGTATAATTATATTAGTCAATCCAGTTCAGCACAGTTTTACAACAGATGTAATGAAAGCACAATCAGAATTACATCTTCTATTCTCTGTTCTAAACTAATTATAACATTTTTTAGCTTTTAATAACAGCATAATATGGTAATTCTGCTAGATGACAATTCAGACAAGCAAAAGACTAATACAGTAGGACAGTAAGAATTATGGGAAAGTACAAGTCAGTGAATGAATAAAAGTATTTTTTTTTTAAAAGTAAAAAGAACAGAACTAATGGAGCTGCTTCTGGATTTTTATGAGTGTGTGCTGGATCCTTCATGACAAATAACAGGCCTGTCATTGCCTCCTGTGACTGGATACAGCAGGAATGTCTGTGTGGGGTTAATTCTACTTCTGTGACACATTACAAAGGGCAGAAAAGAACCTGTGCCCTTTACAGCTCTCTGCCATCATCATCAGTGTCCACAACTTGTATTTCCTCCAACTACCCGTGGTTACTAGAGAAGTGAAGATGTCACACTCTGAGTCCACCCTTAGCACAGGCCTTGTCAGAATGCCTCCTAATCAGGAATGGAGACATTCCCACATCTCTAGTGGGGAACTTATCAGATGGGATCTGGAAGGTGGCTGGATGCTGCCACTAGATGTTTCCTGAGCACTTAAAAGTACATAAAATGCTATAAACAGTAGTATAGTCAGATGCTTTAAAGGAAAGCATAAGGACAATAAATTTTGTATGAAAGCCTTTGAACTTCTAGCAATTTTGAAATGAATATATTTACAATTCAACCTTCAAAATACTGTGGTTCATGCATCTTTAACGTTGCTTTTTTTTCCTATTCTTACTGAGGTACCCAATTTCTGAGTACTTAAGAACAACTACCACAGAAGCAAAAGTTACTTTCCTCAGAGTTACGGCCATTACTCAAAGCAGTTAAACAACAAGACAGCAGCAGCTGAGTTTCTTCATCATCCTTTTCTACCTCCTCAATTCTCCTGAAGGCAGAGGACCCTTACTGTCCAAGCCCTCATTCCAAATTAACTCTCTCTCAATCTGTTTGGTCACTAATAAAAGAAGAATCACAGAAAAGCACACACACAAATAACTAATATTACAGTTTCTTCCAATATAAAATATATCAAAACCAAAGAGTCTAAAGATTGATTTCCCATTCAGCTTTCCCCACAACTCCACTTCTTTTTTCTTCCTGGTAATCCTTTAAGATGGATATGACTATGATTTACAGTCTTTAATTGGATGAGTAATTAGAAGTTTGAGCATTCATCTTTATTTATCTGAACTCTGCAAAAGTGGCCTGGGATTTGTTAGAGAACTTGATGTCTTGGGAAATCTCCTATCATCACTTGGGCATGCGTATTACTGATGCATGGGTGTCTCCTGAGGGGGTATTTTTTGAGAGTCTGATGCTTGGATTTATTCATATTTGGAAAAGGAATCATTTTTAAGTTAGTCTAAAATTCATGGGAATTAGAAACAAAATTAAGAAGGAGGATAATAGGCCAGCATGAGGTTTTAATTAATCTTTGTCTTACCCTGGGATGTGGAAAATGTCAATTTGTGCTAGTTCCATGAAGGATTAAGACCAGTAATATGTACAGCCCATTTAGCTTTGAAATAAAGCATAAAGAAAATAAAAATGAGAACTTTTGATTCAATGTGACACTGAAGGGGAAGAAAATTAAACAGCTATTAAATGGAGCTGGCTCAATTACCACCACTGGAGGTGACCCTAACAAAATACAGCTGGTTTTACCAGACACCATTTATATCCCCAAGCCCCAGTTGTAGCAATGTTTGCCAAAATGAGAATTCAAACAAATGCTTGGAAATCTTCTGTGGATTGCTATGCAGTCCAGAACATCCCATTTGTTCCACTGAAATGTCAAAAAAAGATTGGGGAAGAAGCCAAATGAGTTAACTAAGGAGATTCTGGCTTTGTGTCATCCATACTTTGTACCTCGTATCCTTGAGTATGCATCCAGCTGTAAACAGAATGAGAAAGAAACTGGGACTGGAGGTACAAGATCTATAGCTCATGAGGACCTCGCAGTAATTTGGGTTCAGAAAGCGGACAGGGAGCTAAGTTTGCAACACTGTGTGAACCAAGTCTCATACCCCAGCTCCAGAAAAAATATTTAGACTCATCTCAGCCAAATTTTCCCTATTCCCTCCATGTATTCATTAGAGAAATTCGATCTTCTTTAAAGAAGGATTAAGACATTAGGCAGAAACATTATTACTATTAATAAAAACTGATATAAGGAAAAAAGTGAAATAGGATTTAAGCCATCAGCACATGAGGATTTGCTCCATCAACAATCCTTCAATCTTAAACCAAATCCTTCTTTTGAAGCCTCTACCAATTCTAAATATTGCAACCTTTCACTTTTTTAGTAAGTTACTTCCACTCCTCAGGATCTTGGGCTTTAAATGTTTCCATTCCTTCAAGAAACAGGGAACAGAGGGAAAACTCTTTCTAAGAGTAAGTGCCAACTTTTTCCACTACCTCTTAGCTACTAACCTTCCAAACAAATGCTATGAACTTAACTCTCACATACTTCAGACCCTTTCAACCCTTAATCTAAATTGCCAGCAGACTCACTCTTATACCTAAAAGACATTAGGCTACAAGACAATGCAGAAGACATTTTGGAAACTAATAGCAGAACACTTTAGAGGGTGTTTAGTAGTATCATGAAGAATGAAATCTTAAACGTTCCCTCATCCCTCCCTTCCTACTGCTTTAACAGTACCTTCTACCCTTTCAAGATTAACCACACACATCCTCTTAACTTTAAGGCAAATTTCTGGCAGCAGCAATGCCAGTGACAAAAGCTGTACAGGATTCAATCCCACAAATACTGTTTTTTAGTTAGTTTCTTTATACATGTTATAATTACCTTTTTTTTCTTCATAAAGAAAATAAAATCCACTGTTTACAGGTTATTCAAAAGGTCAGAAAATCTTGGGCAGTTTTTGTATACATTTTCCCTTTAACATCTCCAGTAATGAGGAGTTGGTTAGTTTTCTTTCCAAATACCATTTTCATTCACTAGTCAAGTAATTAGGAATGCCAAATAACAAAGCGGGTAAAAGGAGAAACACAAGGAATCAAAATGTGTTATACAGCATAAAAGATTGATTAGACATATGAAAAAACATCAGAAGAAAATGAACTGGCAAGAGTTAGTATCTTGAAAATTTAGTAAGAAGTAGAGAAATTGAGCAATGGAATGGAACAGTCATTAAAGATGACAAAAACTGTTTATAGGGACATGCAGAAGGCAGCAGATACCCCACACTTATCTCCTAGGCCTGCTCTGGGGAAGCATGAGTAATTGGGGCTGCCACAAGAACTGCACTCTTACTGGTTTCCTGCAGAATCTGAAAGAACTTGTTTGACTACAAAGTGCTGGTCAAAGTCATGGAAGAGAAATCCATGAGAATGATGAAGCAGTAAGGTACCAATTCTTACTCAGGAAGTTCCTTGGGAGCAAACCCCTGGATGCCCGTCTATATACAAGGTACCAAGTCACATGCCTCTTTGGTGCAAATCACCTGCACTCCTAGGTTATTATTTATTTTGACACTGAATAAATACCATAATGTCATACCTAGAACAAAACAAGTGGACTTTTTCTTATAGCTCTAGTAACAACCTTTTTACAACCCCTTGTATATAGTATAAAATTGTTTATTATATATTTGATTAGCTTTTGTGGCATTTCAGTAAGACAATCTGATTTTGTTATGCTGTTCCTTCACCTCTTCCATACAAATTTATGAGCATTCTTGAATGATACAGTCATGTATAACTTGTGGGTTTCTTTTCTTTTTCCCAATCTAGCCATCAGTGTAAGAAATATTTAGGAGCAATATTGCTTCCACATCAGTTTAGCTCCACTGGTCTGTGCATTTGAGCATCCACCTTAAAAGAAGCATCACAAATTGGTAATACTTTTCTAAACCACAACTGCACTTGAGAAGATGGAACACTGAAGTCATTTAACATTAAGAAAACCTCTATCACTTCTTTCCCTTTCTTAATAAAGGTCTCCCCAGTAGAAATAAAAGATTTTTAAAAAAGATAGCTTCTAATTTTTTTTCTAACATGTCCTGGAATCATAATAAATTGAACTCTATTTTTAAATGTGCACAGGTAGGTTACAACATGATACCTGCAGGAAGTCAGGTGGCATTTTAATCTCATATAAAGCTATTGACATCAGTAGAGACATTTAAATAGTTCCTACTCAGCGTGAGAAAGAACAATCTGGTACAAAGAAGTTATATACTGCAAAACACAGTTATTTTATTTGAAATCTGAGATATGCAGGTGGGCAGGGGAAAACAGTTTTACTGGTTTTAGTGAGGCTTTAAGGCAAAAATTTCCATCTCACTTCTGCTTGTGACTCTGCTTTCAGTAAACCGAAAAACATCTCAATTTATTTCAAGACTGGGAGCCATTTAGGTCACGGTCCAACTTTTAATTATCTCTTCTCTGATGTGTTAGTGTAAGTAGCTTGTTCCCATACTACAATTTGACTCCACACGAAAGCCGCTCCACAAATGTAGCACTGCATCTTCAGCTCCATTTTTCAGATTCCACTGGAAAGCTTAACTGAAGATGAAACCTCACTTTAAATACTCATCCTCATTCTGCTGTTCTCTAAGAAACCAGCCAACTGTATGTTCCCACTCTTGAAGCTATTTCCTTAAAAAATGTAAATTTTTTTTGCTTTCATGATATATAGATTTGTTCGGTTTGGGTTTTTTTAATTTTTAATCACTATCAAGTATTATGACAGGTATCTGCACTCGAAACTTATTTCAATTCTATGCTGTCAGGACAACTTTTCTCTTTATGAATAAGGCTGATTGAATTAATATGTGCCAGACATCTAACTCACATCCGTGGTATTCTTAGTGCTTGCTAAATGTTGATTGCATGTAATACTTAAGGTAAATAAAACAAACCAGCCTTTTGGTTAAGCTGCCCAAACTGAAGCAATTTACCACCCTATATATCTACAAGCTGAGGTCGATATTCAAATTTTCTCTATTTCCAGGCTTTTAAAATTGCCCAGGACATACATTTTTATCACTCATACAATAAAATGTGTGATTTCCTCTTCAAAAACACAAGTGTTATGGATATTCATCATGAATATTAGACAAAAAACAAAATGTAACACTTTTTTTAATCAAGGTAGTATCTGTTTATTCCAGTGCTTTCTGTCAGACTTGCAGATGTAGACATATCCTAATAAAAAAGGATGTTTAATAAGCTGTAAGGGAAACCCAAATGAAATGTCTTTGTTACCTGCTTTCTATTTTCCTAAGAAAATGGGTCTAATGAGTACTGGATGTTACTATGAAAGGACAACTCTGGATTCAAAAACACAAGTCAGAAATGTGGTTCATTTTCATTCAGTTAGTGTAGAAAAAAAGTTTTGCTACATAAGTTTCTTGTTATTCATCTGAATTATTCATATGAGAAGAGGCTGGAATAGCTGGGACTGTTCAGCTTGGAGAAGGCTCAGGTGGATCCTTGTTAATAAATACCCGAAGAGACGGAATGAAGGAGACAGACTCTTCCCAGTAGTGCCCACTGACAGAACAAGAGATAATGGGCACAAATAGAAACATATTAAATTCCATCTGAACACACACACAAAAAAAACAACCAACACCAAACACCACCTTGAACTGTAAGCATGCTCAAAACACTGGAAGAGGTTTTGAAGAAATGCTGTGTGATCTCTGCCCTTGGAAATTTTCAAAATTTGACCTGAAAGTCCTGGATAACCTGTTGCAGCTCATCTCTTGGATGGCTCACTGCTTTTGAAGGGACCTCTCGAGATCATCTACTCTAGCTCATCTACTAGCTGATCTCAAGAAGTCCCTTCAAAACTGTGGTGATTTAACTCCACCCAGTAGCTAAGCACCACACAGCCACCCACCCACTACCCCACAGTGGGATGAGGGAGACAATAAGGAAGGTAAAAGTGTGAAAACTCATGGCTGGAGATAAAGATAGTTTAACAGGTAAAGCAAAAGCTGTGTGTACAAGCAAAGCAAAATAAGGAATGAATTCACTATTTTTTATTGGCAAGTAGGTGTTCACCCATTTTGAGGAAAGCAGAGCTTCATCATGTCTGGCCAGCAGGACCACAGAGGTGATTGTCCCTCTCCACTCAGCATTGGTAAAGCCACACCTTGAGCACTGGGTTCAGTTTTAGGCCCCTCATTACAAGACAGACATTAAGGTGCTGGAGCAAGTTCAGAGAAAAGCAACCAAACTGGTGAAGGGCCTGGAGAACAGGTCTTATGAAGAGCAGGTGAGGGAACAGGGGCTAGTCTGAAGAAAAGAAGGCTGAGAGAAGACCTTCTCCCTCTCTACAACTACCTGAAAGGACATTGTAGAAAGGTAGGCTCTGGTATCTTCTCACAACTAGTGATGGAACAAGAGGGAATGGCCTCAAGCTGCACTGGGGGGGAAAGCTGCACATTAGGGAAAAATTTTTTCACTGTAAGAGTTGTCAGGCATTGGAACAGGCTGCCTAGAGAGGTGGTTGAGTCACCATCCCTGCATGCGTTTAAAATCAGTCTAGATGTGATGCTTGGGGATACAGCTTAATGGTGGACAGAGTTAAGTGCTGGACTCAATGATCTTAAAGGTCTTTTCCATCCTTGATGATTCTATGTGTAACAGTTACTTGGGAAGACAAATGCCAAATGTCCATCCCTCTCCTCTACTGTTATTGTTGAGGACAATGTCATTTGGTACAGGACATCTCTTTGGTCAGCTATACCAGCTGTGTCACCACCCAACCTATTGTGCACCTTTAATATATTCACTGGGGGAGAAGAATTGAGAACCAGAAGGTCCCAGTGCTGTACAAATACTGCTCAGCAAAAGCTAGAGCACCATTTTCAGTATTGTTCTGATCACAGATCCAAGACAGAGCACCATATGAGCTGCTATGAAGAATATTAACCCTATCCCCGCCAAAACCACTACAAAACCTCAATGGCTCTGTGATTCTATGATTGCCCTGGTGTATATCCTTGCCCCTACTTACAGCCAGGCTTTCTTTGTAGTATGCATTATAAAAACATGTAATAAGGCCTTTACAGGAAGACTTCTTACTCTATAGATTAACACCAGCAAGAGACTTCTGTCAGTTAAGCTACAGTAGTTAAACATACAGCCAACAACAAACTTAAAATCAAATTTTCAAAAATTTGAAGAAAAACTTAAAAGTAGAAAGAAATTTCTAGGATAAAATTAAACAATGTGAGTGAGGGTAAATATATTCAATTTTTAATTTGAGACTGCACATATATTCAACCACTTGCGTAATCTGAAAGCAGATATTTCATTGCAGAAAATTTACGACAGAAGAGTCAGAAAAGTGAAAAGAATAAGCCAGTTACATATCTTTTCCTCCATAATTTCTCTAATGATTATTATTCCCTCACTGAGGGGCAGATATTTGCCAAGAGTCACCACATTGAACAATGTGTGGGGTCCTTTTATAAAAACTGAAGAGGGAGAAGCAGATCACACATTAGAATAAGACCCTCATTGATTTTAATTGAATTCTATTGATTGGTATAGAAGACAATTAGTTTGAATTGACTTTTATTGATTTGTGCCTAACTGGACTCAATTAAAACCCAGTGATTTGCATTGAACAAGCTAAATTGCGCTGACTAATTGGACTGAACTAAAGCTCATTGAAGTTAAGAGCATTCAGTGAGAGGAGCAAAAGCTAACTAATGCTTTTAATAAGACTCCTATGCTTCTGGTAAGTGCCTGCTGAAATCTGAGTGAACCTAGAAAAGTTTCATGACTAAGCACCATCTCTGGAAAAAAAAAGAAAAGAGTTGTTTGCACATGACTTATCTTATAGGGTTTTTTGTCAGTGGGTTTTTTTCCTTCCCACCTAAGGGTCTTGCCTTAGTGATAAAAAGCATCAAGTCAGTTTTATGATTTTGAAAAATGTTTTAATAGAGCCAGAGAACAGTAACAGATGCAGACTCTGATAAATCCATCTTGCAGATGAAACCCAGTTCATAGGTGGTGTTAGAATGTCTAACAAAACAGGGGTATTATCAAACCATCCAGAAAGGAATTGCAGATCCCTGTCTTACTCTGTCCACTTTGTAGATGGTTCACTATTCTCATACAAATAGCATCAGTGCCTTGCAGCCCTCAGCAGAGCAGCCGAATGGAGTTTTGATACCTCTGTCCAGAGGACAGGTTATTGGATACAGCTAGAGCATGACAAACCCTAGAAACAATTTCACAGGGACATTAATTTCATTGGACATATCTTTAATTCAGATCACCAACGCAGAGTGAGGGTAGCACCCTCCACCAGAAATCAATGATTTCTTTATGTATTCTAAAGTGTCAATAAGCAATGTTGTCAGTCAAGGCCATGCAGGTGTGGCTGCAGGGCTTGATTCAGCTCAAAATATGGTCCTCTTCAGGTTTCATGTAATGCTGAACCCGCCCTATTTTGCTCCATACAAGAATGCAAAAGCCACTGCTGTATGAGACACCACCATGGCTGGTTCAGGAAGGTGCCTCAAAACAGGTAGTTATTCAAACAGTGAAAACCTGTGGGCCTATGTTTAGGCCAGAAATAACAAGCTGCAGTAGTGGTGGTAGTCTTCACTACACTCCTTAATCTAGTAGGTGACTAGACAGATAAAAACTGTCTCTCTCTAACATTTCGACCAAGAAACATGGAATGTTGGAAAGGGACAGACTTCCCAGGCCACTATGTCCAGTGCTTTGTTGTCCCAGGCACGCATCATACGATCCCTTATAACAGAAACACAGACTGCTAAAAAAACAAATTTGTTGGGATTCTGGCCAATGGTAATGCCACAATGATTTAATTTGCCAAAAACAGAACAGTCAGTTTTATGGTGATGGGAATCTCTGTTGCCGGGGTCGCTGCCTCAGTATCTTTAGGTGATTTAAGAAAGATACACTAAACCACTAACCACCCTAGTACATACATAATTATTTATAGGGTCTATAACATCAGATCTAAGCAACACAGTTGTCTGTCCTGAACTTTATAAGACCATCAACCTTTGATACTAAATATAGTAATTTACGGGTTTTCCATTTTATCTCAAGAAAGAAGCCCGTGATCTAAAGACCTTTTTGAGCTCAGGATCACAACAATCTACTGAAGCCATAATGCCTATGAGGAAAGGGAAATAGTATTTTTTCTGTTTTCCAAAGCAAATCTGCTCATGTCACACAGGAAAGATGACAGTAGTGAGTAGACTAGCTGTTATTAACTTTAGTATTCATGACTGAATATTTAGTCAACAGCAAAGTGTTTTGTTTATTTTCATAGCTCTTCAGGGCCTTACTAGCTCTCTATTTCCATCTATCACTGAATAAATTTTTAAATATATTTGGGCTTTCACTTTACCCCAATGCACTTTACCCCACAAAGCAGACTTAAGTAGCTAATATATAAAGGATTCATAACGGTAATTTCTTTGGTATGTGTTAATAATGCATGTGCTGACCCAAAGGCCTAATAATTAGAGACTACATAGATGAGTGTAAATAAGGGTTATCACAAACTTACAGACCTCTAGAAAGTCTCCTGGAATTAATCAAGTCCTCACAAACTATTTATGACTATATCTTTACTACAGCAAACATTTCTAGCACTGTTTTTTTCTAGGTTTGCTTTAATGACTACCACTTTGACATTACTTAATTCAAATATCAATTATTTCTGCTGTAATATGGCAGTGATTTTTTTTTAATCTAGCTTTCTGGATCATCTTGTGCATTGCTGCCATTTATCTTCACTATCAGAATCTACATGGTTACCAAAGTCCCTTATTACATTGATGGAATTGCACATAGATTTGCTCATCACTAGAAAAATGCTTTCCTCAAGTTAGTTTTCTGTCTTAATTAAACCTTGTGAATTTCATTTTAATTTCTTAATTTCATGGTGAGCTTTTGCCTATGATTGAAATTACAGATTATTATTATTGTTATCTGTTTGGCATGCAGCATCCTGTGCTTCACTGACTTGCTTGAATTTGCTTGGAAGGCAGCAAAAGTGGAGATAGAAATCTTTATATTACACCAGGTTTAGTTCGGAAATGCAACACAGGAGTCATTTTCATCCAGAGTTATTCTTGTATATAGGACTCGCGTCTATATTTCTGGAGTGGTGATTCTCTTTTCTAAAGAAAGCAATTGCAGGCACCCGACCACACACATTAAAGACTGCTGTGCCTTAGAATGAGAGACAAAAGTTTGTGGTTTCAAACACACAAAAGCATTCGGTGAGAAAGCCACAGATATTTTTCCAGCAAAGTATTACTTGTGCTGTTTAGGCTAGTACAGAAGAGCATCACAAAAGAAAACCAAAACCCAACCCATCTCTTGAACCAGGCAGAAGTAATACTCCAAATGAACTGTGGACACTTCATTGCAGACAGTGTTGTGAAAACACCTTTCTTCTGTCTCAGTCAACAAAAACTTCGTAAGATCAGGGTAGTTTGTTTGCTAAACCAAACCACTACTCAATAATAAACACCCACCATTCCTTTTCAAAAGGATACTATCAGGCTTCTCAACAGATAAAGTCCATTGAACCCTAATCCAAAGCCCTTTGAAGGCAATACTGTTCTGGATGTTGATGGATTTCTATTTAGGCCTAGCATTAACCTCTATAAACACGGATTCTTTTTGCTAAAATTACTGCTGCCTGTTACCATTTATTTTGCATACTTAGACCTTCTTCTGGAAATCTAATGCCCAAAAAAACAAATGGGATTTGTGGTATCCCACAGCCCTTTTCCATCCATTTTCTACACTCTTTCTGGCTCATGAGTTTCATCTCTTTTTCTATAAATGGATAAAGATTCTGACCTATTTGTTGCCATGATTACACAAGTGTTTAAAACACAGACTATGAATTTTACAAGCCCACAATTGTCCCTTCTTCCTTTCCTTCTCTCTCACTTTCTCATCTTGCTCATCTATCATATTTCAGCATAAATTGCTCTCTTCTTTCTGATGCATTCTGGTCTGTCTCTTTCCTGGAACACTCTCCCAACAAGGAGCTTTCACATCATCTCCCTTGCTGCCTTTTCACAGTTTACATTCTCTCCAATTTTTTTTAGGGTCTTACATCCTCCTAAGACATCCCTCACATCCCCTGTACCCTTTGCTCCTCTCAGTCCTTGAAAAATCCTTCCTCTTCATCCATGGAGTGAAAACAGGAGAAACCTGAAGCAGTTGTTTCTGCCTTTTCTTCCCTGCCCCGAGGTTCAGGAGACTAAAAGAAAGGGGATAAAAAGAGAGATCTGCAGAAAAGAAAGACAGATCACCTTAGGAGCAGCCTGGAAGGCCAGAGGTCCTGTTCTGTGATTTCAGATAGGGAGAAGAGAATGGAAGAATAACAGCTTTTACTGCCTCCTTATGGGGAAGAGAATAGAAATCACCTGTCATCATGGCTCATCAGCCCTGCTTTAGCTCTTTGAATGCCACTACAACACAAATAAAGAAAAGTACTTACACGTTCTAACTTACACTGATCAAGAGGAATGATCTTTCCTAGCACGTACATGCAAGTCCCTGGAGCACTTAACACATTTAATTTCAGACTATACTCGGGCACAATTATCTTTTATGTGAAAGAAAATTTTGCAAGCTATGTCTATATTATCAATTATTAAACTCAGACAATTAGAAACACATTTAGCAGATTCTGCATGCATCCATTTCAGAGTCCCTGTATACCTACTTCTACCAAAGGAGAAGAAAAAGATCTGAATTGGAACCTCCATTAAAAGGACAACATGCCTTTAGCATTTTCTTAACCTCTAATTGCAATGTCATCCACTATAACCCTTCAATATAAATTTTTAAAGCATATTTCCTTCTCTTTCTTATTACATTTCAGGACACTTGGGAGAGAAAATATTTCTGTACATCTCTTCAAAAGAAAAGCACAATAGCTTGAAATTGAATAATGGAAAATTTGAGCTAGATAAAAAAAGATTAAATTTAGCTTATATGTTGCTTTGTTGGAAAGGGAGTGTTCCTTACTTTGGCTAATATATGGGGGGGAAAAAAATAAGAGGAAAGTGTTTCTTGAAGAAAACCCAACCTGTTGGCCCACGGAAAGATCTATGGTTTCTTGAAGAAAGGGACAGAATCTTGGGACAAATAAAACTAGGAACAAATAAAAATTGAGAGAAGATACTGCACAAAGTAGGTTTTTAGGTTACACAGGCTACTATGATTCTAATAGTTACCAGTTGTGTTTGAATGATGATGAATCAGAAAGCCAAGAATTAGGGAAGTCAAAGAAACTTAAAATAATTACCATGAGAAAAAATTCTGCACAGCCTTATCTCTAAATCAGCTAGGATAACAGGCTACCCACTGCTTTCTAGATGCCTCTTTTATTTAAAGGTTTTCTTTTCCTAAGATGCCTGCAGTCAAAGGAAACCTAAAATCACCAAGGTCATAAAATAGTAAAAGTTCTTCATTAAAACTATCTGAATATAAGAAGTAAAAAAGATCTAGTTACCATGGGAAAGACAAGGAGATGGTGGCCCTTTTTTCACCTAGAGAACTTTCAGGGTTCTAGAAGTAATGCTCCAACTTTCAGCCATTCTGTTAGTTTAGCACTTTGCTCCAAATGCTTTTATTCCTTTAAAGGGTTAATAGCTAATGCTTTCATTGAAAAGTAATACTTTGTTTCTGCATCACTGAAGGCAAGCACACTCTCGATTTTGTAAAAGGAAACTGCTGTAGGGTTCAATTACCCCTGCTGGGCCTGCTGAAGTGGCCAGCTCTTGTTCAAGTTTAGAGAAGCTAGAGAATACCCGAAGACTGGATGCACATCACAGTACATCCACTAAGACCTTGAGAGAGGGTGGAAGGGCAGCTAGCTAGTAAATGATATGTACATGCTTTTTTTAAAATTTTATTTTAATACCCATTATAAATGCTAAGGTGATTGCAAAAGAAGGAACAGATTCAGAAAATAAAGCAGCTAGTTTCTAGTGCCCCCTTCTGCTTTTGGTGATGCTCCTATTTTCTAAAGCATAATTAAGCCCATTGTGCACCTCAATTTGTTTTCATGGCAGATCTGAATGTAATTTGGCTGGATTGTAATACAGCACATTAAGTCTGTTTGAAGATGAACGAGACTTAAATTGCTGAAACCTACACCTCAGTTTTTCATCTGCTTTTTTGTTGTTTGTTTGCTTGCTTTGTTCAATTCCAATTTTGTTTTTCAGATGATATGCACATGCAGAATGCTACCAAATCTTAATGATGAGTGGCTTGTGCTTAACCAGGTGCTTTATGATGTTTAAAGCAATAGCTTTACTTCTGCAGTTCTGAAACAGAACTCACCTTTAACATAAAAATGGATTGAAGTACTTTGGGAAAGGAGCAAATGTTTATCAAACAGGTTCATGCTTCAGACAATCTTTTTGGAAAGTATTGGCCCAAAGCCAAACACCACATATCCCTGAGCTAAGTCAAAAATTTCAATTTCTCTGTTCACTGCTATAGGTACATACAAAGAATATTTGGAGGGCATAGGCTCAAGAAAGGTGAAGCCTTATAATCAAATAAAGCAAATCTCACTGAATTCAGCACATCTCTATTTTCAGAGAACTCTTCAACTCAGCTGTTTCACTGTAATAGGCATGTAAAAATTCTTCCTGCATTCTTGGGGAAAAAAATTTGTGTGGTTGTAAAGCACTTGGACACTACAACTACAGGATTATGTAAGAAAACTTGTCTTTTTTTCCAAGGAAACACAGAATCATCCTTAAAAATACACCTTTAGATGCCTTTACTGCAGAGCTAGGATGGAGTTCAGCTCCAGTTACAGGCCCTTAAGTGTAGCTGTCTATCTGTAGGTGTCTGAACAGTGCATAGAAATTCACTCTGTCCAGAACTAAATAGCAGGGCTTGATCAAAGTTCATAAGGACAGGCTGGTTGCAAGTCTCCCAGAAGACCTGTTTGTATCTGGCAGCTAAGTGGATGCCTTGGATGCACTGTGATAGTTTCAATGGCACTAAATGCCTCTGTTTAGGGGAGGAAAAAAGAAAGGGGGTTAGGGGGTAGGAGGGGGGAATCAAATCCATCCCGCTTAATCAACAAACTAGATCTTTGCACACTCTAATGGGAATTTAGACGTATCACTCATACGTGGACATCTATATACAGAATCCTCCATGGAAGCATGAACTAATCTCAGCACTGATTGTGCTGAATGGGTAATGAATGGCTGTAGGAGGAAGCCTCAGAAGGAACTATCACACAAAGCTCACCAATTACATTACAATAATTTTTAAAAACCAACAAAACCAAACAAAAGCCCAAACAACAAAAAACTCCAACATATATCAGCAGGAAGATTCAATATGCTACTTACAGGGAGTCTAAAGAAAACAGAATTACCAACTACTGTCAGTATTACATTGTTAGTATAGATACAGGCCATGACTCAGGCATTTGAAGTTTGCCTAATGCAGTTGAGAGGACAGAGTTTTGCACAGCCTAGGAGTGTTGAGCGAAACAAAGAAGAGAGCTGGCACACGCTGCTGCCAGTGTACATAACTCACAGTAACTGCACTACTACTTTTGCTGAGTTGCAGACAACTCCTGAAGTGATGCACTACAGAAGAGGCTTTTCAGTCAATCACCAGGACTCTCAAGAACTAGTTCATGTATTCAGAGAGACAGTTCTAATTTTTTACAAAATAATCTCCTGGAAGTATTTTTTCCCAAGTTAGGACACTGGCCTGATGATCAAACACAGTAGCTGCATCTTTATTTTCAAATGCCCATTTAGCTTTAGGTTTGATTCATAGAGAACTTGAATACAAAAAGTACTGTGCTCATTACTGAAGCCAAATCATACTTCATTAACTCAACAGAACCATTTGAGTATATACAGGTAGGTAAATGCCCAGCTCCAGACAGAAGTCTGGAGTTTGTAAGGAAATGCTCAGACTTTTACTAAAGGTAGTAGTAATAACAGAAGTCCTTTGTTCACTTGAGATTTCTCTCTTTAGTCTGATCTCCTGCAGCACAGGAAATCTGGATATAAATTATCTTGGTCATGATAGATTATGATGCATAGCACCCCCAGGCTTTACTTCTGTTGCCTATTCACGATAAATATACTGCATCAGAATTAATTTGGCTGGTTTGTTTGCCTTTTTTTCTTCCCTGAAAGAAGACATTCTTCAAATTATTGCTGACCAGTTATAAACGATATCACGTCTCAAGACCCTCTTCTTCTAACATCCAAGGAACTTGGGAGGAGCCATTTATACCCAGGCAACAGAAAACTACGGTGCTAAATCTGCTGACAGAGAGGAACTGCTTCCATATATTTATTAAGTTATCAGGAAGTCCTTTAAATTTTCAACAGGATATGCTTTCTGATTGAGCAGGCTAGCAAAAGAAAGACAGAGTCTAATGAATCAATCTCTGTTTCTTCCTTGCATGGCAACCAGTATAGATTTCTCTGTTGTGTTCACTTAACTCGCTGAGCTGATTGCATTTTGGGTTGATGAACTGGATCTTTCAAAACATTTAAATTGGAGGGGTAATGAGCAAGTTAAAGCTAAGATTTTCATGCAATTCATAGCATTGCGAGAGTATAGGTAGATGAAATAAATCACAGAATGTTCAGGGGTGAAAGGGGCCTCAAAAGACCATCGAGACCAATCGCCCTGACAAGGCAGGGTCACCCAGATCAGGTCACACAGGAATGTGTCCAGGTGAGGTTTGAATGTCTCCAGAGGAGACTCCACAAGCTTCCTAGGCAGCCTGTTGCAGACTCTGTCACCCTCGCCGTGAAAAAGTGTCACCTTACGTTTACATGGAACCTCCTCCATTCCAGCTGCACCCATTGCCTCATCCTATCATCAGATGTCACTGGGCAGAGCCCAGCTCCAGCCTCCTGATGCTCACCTTTTACATCTTTATAAACATCAGAGAGGTCACCCCTCCATCTCCTCCAAGCTGAAGAGACCCAGCTCCCTCAGCCTTTCCTCAGCAGGGAGATGTTCCACTCCATCATCTCTGTAGCTCTGCTCTGGACTCTCTCGAGCAGTTCCCTGTCCCTGAACTGAGGGGCCCAGCACTGGACACACTATTCCAGATGCAGCCTCACCAGAGCAGAGCAGAGCAGGAGAGGAACCTCTCTCCACCTGCTAACCACACTGCTTCTAGTACACTCCAGAATGCCACTGGCCTGCCTGGCCACAAGGGCACATTGCTGGCTCATGGTCACCCTGCTGTCCTGGGCGCTCCCTTTCTGCTGCACGGAAGGGAGACTCTGGCTCCACCAGTCCATCTCTATTTATGCCTCCCTACTGCTCCTCAGTCTTTCATCTTCAGCTTACAGCCTTTCAACCTCGTCTTGCAGCTGCACGGATCGCCTACCAGCTCGCACCACACCCAGCCACCCCCACAGCCACCCACAGTCATCAGTGCCAGGCTGCGGCATTCCCAGCAGCCTGCCACCTGCACACAGCCTTCTGCGGGAGCTCTGTCCGGCTTCCCACATCCATTTTGTTTGACGAAAGGAACATTCTCTACTTCTGCCGTGTAGAGACGCTTGGACTTTTACCAAGCTGATAATTTTTTCCACCGTCGTGGAAAACCCGCTGGGGGACGCGCACGCGCTGCTTGCCCGCACTGGGCTCCCTGAGGCTTCTTACAGCGCGTGGCTCTGGCCGCTATTTAGGGCTCGTTCAGATCAGGCGCCCGTGCTGCTGCTTCACCCACGCCACGTCAGCAGCCCCGCACACGAGCTGGTGGCCCTGACACAACCAGACCTCCTTCCCAGCTTTGAAAACTCCAGAAAAACGACAGAGAACTTCTTGCCGAACCATTTTCCCGCAATCCCCTTCCCAGTGCGGACTTACCCGCAGTGGAGCTGGGCTCTTCACCGAGTGACCGTTGGCACGTTCGCGCCTCGTTTAGATGAGGCGCTGGTGCTGCCGCTCTGCCGACACCACGCCTGCAGCCCACCCGCGAGCTGCCGGCCCTGACACAGCTGAGCCGCCTTCCCGGCTTCGAAAAAGCCCCCGAAAGAGCTCCTTACCAGCCCCTTTTGGCCACTATCCCTTTCCCCGAGACAGACCGACCCACAACGGATCTACTCTCTTCGCCAGGTGACTGCTGGGATCTTAACGCCTCATTTATACGAGCCTGTGGTGCTGCTGCTCCGCCCACGAGCCGCCGGCCCCTGACCGGCCGAGCCGCTTTCGGGCTTCCAGTCAAGGCTCCGGCAAATTTGCTGGCAAAATTCTCACTCTCTTCTTCTTTTCTGAGATTTTAGTTGCTGCTTTCCAAGATGGGCAGAATATCCAAGAGCAAATTAGTCCTTGGGAGGCCTCTGATTAAAAGGAGAGCTCATTCCACATTAAGTGAGGCTTGAAGGTCCTTTCCCATTACCCTCAATAGCACTTATATATTTGTAACTGGGAACATCTTGGAACTGAGACTTTCAGATATGAAATTAGTGCCCTAAATAAATACTCTGATAAAGAGAAAAGCTGTTTCAGTATAGTCTTTGACCAAGACTTCTGATCTACCAGGGAAATCTATTCTTTTCCATTTTCAAGGGGGTTTTCTAGGGCAAATGTAAGGATGAAAAGGGCAGTGTTTTTGTTCTGTAGCTTCTAAATATAGAGCTACTCTCTCTGGCACAAGTTAGGGGAACCTAAGAACCTTTAAGAGTCTACCAAGAGCATTTTGATCCACCTAGCAGTGCTTAGGTTTCAGAATTATGAGCAGGGTAACAGCTTTTTGTTCCCATCTGTTCTTGTGCACCATTTAAAAATCATTCTGAATATCAGAATAAGACAGTTAATAACCAGCTGAACACAGGATTGCAGTGCAGTTCAGGATCATTGACAGCCAAGTACTAGATGTTTGATAGGATGTCTTCATTACACATATAGCAAGAATATATTCCTCATACCCTTAGGGCAAAAGGCCAGAAGTCTATAAAAATTACATTTGACTCTTGAAAGTAGGAAAAACAAAATTCCAGGACATTGTGTTTCATGTCCCTTAAAAATCTGAAGAGAAAATTCTTCCTCATCTCAAATGTGTAAATTATACGTGTATGAGGAAGACCTACAAGCTACATGTGCCCAGTAACTTCCAGTATGACTAGGAGAAACTGTTTATCCAGCCCAAATCTACCTCTTTCATGGGCCAATACCTTTCAAAGAAAGAATTTGAATGACCCTCCAAACTCCTGGACTAGATTTAAAAAAACATGACAGGAGGGAAGCCAAAGGCTTTCATGGCCCTTTGAAAGGCCAGAAGTGTAGGATAAATATTATGTCAAGACAGTGCATCAGATAAAATAATCCAGTAGTTCATTTACATTTATTGAAGATGGTAACAAACCAAATACCCAAAAGCAGGAAAGGAACAATTTGAGGTCACTAAAAATTAAAACTATTCCAATAAAATGTAAAAGGGACAGTCAAGCTCACTCTGAATTTATGGAAAGGTAACAGTAGAAAAGAGAAACAGTTAAGATACAAAGATGGGAAGGTGGATGAAAGGGCAGAGTTTTATGCTGCTAGTGACTGAAAGAAGGAATGAAAGTGTTATGTGTCAAAATAACATTGTAAAATAGAAAGAGAAATATTGCTCAGGCTGAAATATGTCCACTATAATTGCTAGATAGCATATTTTAGAAATAAAAAATCTAAATAGTTAGCTATTTCTCCAACACATTTTATATTTCCTCTTTTATTATTTATGTCCAGTGAAGCATTTTGCATTTTTGCAACTGCTTCTCACTAATCACTGAGTTACCCTATAGGCTTTGACTTTTATTTAGATAAATAACCACAGGTGCTTCTTCCCAAAACATCTGTGGTGGACAGAAGATGAAACAAACCCCAACAATTTCACACCAATATAGCAGCTAGTGTGGAGGCAGAGAGCAGGGTAAGAAACTGACAAATATTTTCAAGCCCAGAGTGCTTTGTTTGTTTCTTTTATAATGGAGGAAGCTAAAAAACTATTACCGATAGTGATCATATTTCCAGGTGCATCAGGATAGAATTTACAGAGCAGAGAAAAAGATAACACATTTCTGAAGTTACTCCTGCTATGGTGAGATATGCAAACCACGGGGGTTGCCATCAACTTTTAGTTTCAAAAGGCTTTTGATAAGGTTACACATCTGAGATAATTGGTTATGGGAAAACCAACTGTTCCAGGAGTAGACAAAGTTTTTAAAACTCAGATGGAGTCCACATATGAAACTCTTTTCAGTTTTTAACTGACATGGAAAAGGTGAAGCTCAGCTCAAAGGGGTACAACTAGCTCCCACTTCATGACTAAATGCATTTCCCATTAATAGCAACAGGAATTCAGTGTATATTGTCTTTGAAATTTCTGGTAGTAAAATTTGAAAAAATATTAATTTAAAAGGCTACTTTTGATCAATTATATTTTCAAATTTCACCCCAGATCAGTTTCTTTATTAGCTGGAAGTGGGACTATTCCATTTCCAGAGCATGTCGAGATCAAAAACTGGAAAAAAAAAATCAATATTATAGAAACATAATTTAAAATGGCTTTAATAGAAAATCACATCCATTTTTAGGAGACAGGTGAGAAGAGGAGGAGATATACAAGCCAACACTGCGAAGTCCCTTCACCCTGTGGTCGTCACAATTGACTTTTCTATTTTTGGAAAGGTTTTGCATGTTTTCTGTTGGCAAGGCCAACTTGTGTAAAGCTGGTCTTGTGCTTAAGAATTTTGAATAGGAGATCAGGAATCAAGTTTTAATTCCATGAAGGATTCAAATCATGACTGAATAAACTAGAGCTCAGTTTTATTACGTGCTGCATGACGAGGGCTATTTTGGATCCAGGAATCATTTAAGCATCTTAACATGATGCTAATTTGCTAAACCTCAGTCAATAAACTTTAGTACAGAAATGACTTCAAAGGATGTTTGGGATACAGGAAAGGTCATGTGTCTCAGAGCTGATTTGCTTTCTTTTGCCATAGCTACACGACCACATGGCTTTTGGTGGGTTCAGAGTATTGGCAGAGTGAAATGAAATATGCTTGGTGAAATGGGCATTAGAATATGCATAGCAAAATAGATGCTATTAGAAATGGGCATTTACAAAACTGGTAAAATAAATATTGTTAATTTCCAGGAGTGTCACTATTTAGGGTCAGGACGGCACCTTAGACCTGTAACAGCTGCTCTCTGTTAACCCCCCTCCCTCCACAATGGGGAAGAGAAAGGGAATGAGGGAGAGAGACTCAGCCATTAGAAAAGGGAACTACAACAGCTGTAATGAGAATAATAATAATATAAATAGAATATGTACAAATATATACAAAACCAGTATGGAACCCAACCCCCCTGATGGCAATTACATCACTGTCACTGATACTGTGGAGGAGGCAGTGGGAAAGTCCCAGACTGGGCTCCGCAGCAGACAAGAGCTGTGTTCAGGAGCTGGATTCTGGTGCTGGATTCAGGAACACACTGATTGGAATCGAAGGCAGAATGGACAGAGTCCTCCTTGGATGTTCCGAGGAAGGAGCAGAAAGAGGACCTGAGCCAAGACGAGCAAAGCTGGCAAAGGTGTCTAAGAGGGGAGAAGAGCCCAGGAACCCCCAGAGAGAGAGCTAGACCCTCCAGATCCCTCAGCTTTATACCAAATATGACATCTATGGGCTGGAATACCTCACTGGTCATTTTGGGATCAACTGCCCTGTCCTCTCCTCCCTGCAGGTGCAGCCTTTCACTTTCCTGCACCCCCAGTGTGGTTGGTACACAAAATCCAGCAGTGGCCTTGGTCTGCACACCAATCTTGGTAGTGACTCTAACCATGGGGTGTTATCACTGCCAGCAGCAGACACTGTGCAAACAGGCTGCTGACTGCAGACGGTGCAGTGAGTTAGAAGAACTGAACAGAATTAGTTCTATTCTCGCTCAAACGAGGATAAGGAGATACTTCATCGAGGAAAAAAAAAAATCCTCTTTTTGGACAATATTTTCCTTGAAAGCATATTCCACTCCCTTAAAAAAGGAAACAAAGCAAGCTCTAGACTCACAGAAATTAATGGAAACTATATTCCCTGAAATACTTTTCATTTTGGTTAAAACCAAACCAAATCAACAAAAAACTTACAAGGATATTAAGGAAGTTATTCTGACCAGATGTAATATTTTGTCCTATCTGAAGTACCATGTGTGTAGATTTGTTAATCTATATGTGATAGTTATAATTCCTAAAAAAAACTAACAAAAAAACCCAAACCAAATCAACCAACCAATCAACCAACCAAACAAACAAAAACAAAAACAAAAAACAACCAAAGAAATGTACATCCTTCAGATTTATTTCAATGTACATATTTGCTGTTTTCAAAAACATGTCAAATTCCATTGTTTCATCAGTAAAGATGAGTGACAAAATACACATCTGATCCTAAATATTAAATAAAGCTCTACAATCTCAATACTAACAAATATTTCCTTAGAAGTGGTCCATTTTCTTTGCAAGTTAATATTGGTGTTCAGTGAGTCAAGAAAATACAGTTTCTTATTAAAAAGTGTATCACACCCAAATTCTGCCTCTTCTCCTTGACCTTCCAAGCCAGTGGAAAAGAAATACCTCATTCACTCTGACTTATCTTTCAGGTGCAAGTGCTGCATCTCTGCTGTAGTCAGCTACATTTTTATCACAGACTTATCAAGTAGGTCATTCTAATTTTGCACGTGAAATGATTTCACCTTCATGAATAGTGATGAGTCAAACAGGCTTAAAAAGGTTCTGAACAGTTTGATTAGGAATGCTGCAACTCATGGATCAAAGATAAATTTGACCAGCAGCTGAAACTGCCATTCACAAGTCTGCTTGATCATGGAACTTCTTCAACTGTAACTTTTACTATTGATACTGTTGGTTTTTTTTGTTAAAAATGAAGATAAAACCAAATTACAACAAATTAATATTAATTTACCTGTTATTTCTGCTAAGGTTTTATTTTGCTAAGCTCCCTAGAAACTATAGAGGGAAAATCTATGGCTCATACAGCATCTTGCACTGTGGAATCATTCCCTTGACTGACATCTTAGAATATAACTGTAGTATGAATAATCATAATAGGTTATTAAACATATAATTCCATTGGTCTACTGGTAACATTATATTGCTTGATAGTAGGAAGTACAACAGCAAAGGAGTGGATTCCATCCATAGTGCAGAAATTATTTTAGAAAAGATAGTATGTTTTAAAAAAAAAATTAAGAAGACATTAAAAGGTGAAAAATTAGAGACATGGAGAAATCAACTAGTGCTTTCAACGTTAGGATGAGACTATGACTTACCCCAAAAAGCAAATGGGGGCATGAAATAGTGGCATATCTAGCCTGCCTCTTGGCTGCAGCATTGCACTGCACTGCTATCGAAGGCATCTCTAGAGCAACACACCCCAAAACAAGTTTTTCTGGGTTACCAGCCCAGAAACGCACCATCAGTGAGTGCAAAATGGAGATGAATCCTCTGCTTCCCAAGTCCCAGGCTTACAGAGTGAATTAGTGAGGATTTTTATATAAATGGTTAATTAAGAGAGCTGGAGAGGACTGCAATTCATTCCATCCCACCTCTGGAATTTCCCCTTTTAAGCTCTTCTTGGAAAGTAGATGTTACAAAGGATGAGATTAAGCTTTTTGTTCTCCTTACTGTGATACTTCGATATAAAATACATAAACAGAAGGAATGGAGACTAATTTCCATTTTTCATGTAGGGCCAGATTTTTAAAGATATGTATAAATAGTTGTTAACTGTAGTCAGTTCCAATTGTAACTCTGCAATTAAAAATGTCATTGAGAATATTCCCCACACCAAACCCAAGAAAGTGAATTTAATTCAAGGCTCAAGATGAATCAGTCCTTGTGTTTCATTCTTTAACCTTTGAATAACAACAGTGTAAATAACTTCTTCTGTTTCCTGCCACTGGACATAGAACTCCAGCTTGTTTTTCAAGCTTAACTTTCTCACTGAAATAGACAGGGTCAAAGGATGTCCCTGGGAACAGTGGTGCTTCCTGGCACAGCCTGTGCACAGACCATCTGGTGTATTCCCACACAATTCCCATCCATGGTACTGGATGTATTGTGGGTGGTCACCTTTCCAAAGGGGAAGGGAACACACGGCTATGGCTGTGGGCCATTCGCTACCAATAGGCCTTATTGGTATGAAACAGTCCTAGGAACATACACTTTTCTGAAGCTGCTGCATACATCGGCCTGGAAAAATATTAGTGCTGTGCGATGCAGAAGGAGTCCTGCCCTGTTACAGATAAGCCAGGTCAGCGTTAATACAAAAGGAACATTCAAAGATGTCTGCTTTGTCTACTTTGCATCTAAAATAATCCATTTTCAGGATGCTTGTTTGCTATGAAACATGTCCATTAGCTTTCAGTATAATGAAAGGCAAGAAAACCCTCCAGGAACCCAAGCTAGCAGTGCCTGCACTTCTCTGCATGAGCTCCTTTGTTAGCAGCAAAATCCCTGTCCTGGCAACGTCTTATACACAGGACAATCCCAGCAGCACAAGGAGACATCTACTTGTTGCTTTTCACAGATACCCTGAGCCAGTCGTGCCTTACTGCTGTGAGGCCCTTCTGTCCTACTAGCTTGATGCTTTCTTTCTTTACAATCAACCTCACTTGTCAGTAATACCTTCTGTTGTGGCTTAATACGAACATAAACTACTTTCATTTCAGACCCCACTGCAAGGGAAAAACAATCTGCTGAGGACCTCAAAATTTCTCTTTTGCTGGCTGCTGGTCCTCAGATAACATGCAGGTTGGGTTAAAAAGTGACTGGTGATTTCTAAGGATAGCCAGAATATCCAGGATTGTGACAGTGACAATAAGAAAGAAATAATTAAAAGAGATGTCAGCCAGAGCTCAGTGACTATTGAGTGAATATTTATATCTTGCCCAGCTGTTGAAATTATTATTTCACTTTTTCTCCATCAAGAAAGTTTGTACCCTCCTTCTAAGGAAAGCCCTAACCCTCTTGTAGGTCATTGCAGTCAGGTTGGAGGCATCTCTCCCACACATCCTTTAGCAGATCTGCCACTGTATGCAAAACCATTAAATATTTTTACCATGGCCCAGTGCCCTAGGTGTCAAAGTCTGGTCCTGGCTGCCCAGGCTGCTTGTGTACTTTAGACAAGTATTCTCCCATCATAACATAAGAAAGAAGAAACAAAAGCATCAACTCAGTCCTCAGCGTACAAAGCTCTATGTTGCCCTAACTTCTCTTTTCCTGTCCTTTAGCAAGGAATAAATCATCATTTCCACTGGCAAAATTTCAGAGGACATACAGAACAACCTTCCTTTCCCTGCAACCCTGTCCCTAGCAGAGTTTGACTGAAGCTTTGCACTCTTTTGAGGCGCAAAATGCCCATAGGCAGGCCTCCTGCTTCTGGGAAGACAGCGTGGTAACCATCCCATCATACACAACTTTAATCCAGTCTGCAGTGTATTCCTGAGGGTCCTCACCAGAACTTAAGACTCCCTGGCTTCCACAACCTGATAAGACTGAATAAGATGAAATAAAATTCCATCAATTCAGGTGCCTTAATTCCAAGTAGAAGAATTTATTGTATTGGTTCTTCAGGATTCAGGTACTTTAATTCTACTAAAGCCCCACCTGAAAAGCCACCATTGCTCCTCAGTGCTGGCTCCAAACAATTACCCAGAACAAGCAGGATGAAGAAAAGTCTGCTTTGCTGACCCAGTGCTCATTCCTCACTCCCTGAGCTTTATTGAAGCATTGTGTCTTTGTGAAGCAAGTGATACATGCTCTGTGGCGAAATATCCTTTCCAGACTGTGAAATTCTAATTAACAATGATTCCTCAAAAAGTATTTTGTCTTCTCTTATTTAACTATTAATTCAGATATAATATTGAGAGGGAAATGAAAGATGGTTAATTTCTTCTCTTCTTCTATAGAAACATTATAATTTATACAAATGAAGGGACAATTAAGCAGCCTGACATTTAATTACGATCTGCATTTCATGTAAGCAAACATTAAAACTGAGAATGCTAATCTTAAATGCAAAAATGGTCATAATGCAGCAGAAAAAAATCCAAACGCAAGTAGCACAAAGCATGCTTTTTTCCAATGCTTTTTTGCACATGATGATGCTCATATGACTGCAGAACTGTGCATGAGCAGACACTATGCATGATATAAGGGCCATAATCTCAGCTAGTTTAAATCAGCATGACTCCCAAGCAAACCCAAACACAAACACAAACTGGGCAAAGAACAGATTGAGAGCAGTCCTACAGAGAAGGACCTGGGGCTGTTGGATTTTGAAAGCACAGCATGATCTGGCAATGTGCACTTGCAGCCCAGAAAGCCAGCCATATCCCAGGCTGCCTCAAGAGAATTGAGGCCATAAGGTTGAGGGAGGTGATTCTCCCACTCGACTCTGCTCTTGTGAGACCTCACCTGGAGTCCTGCATTCAGCTCTGGGGCCTCCAACATAAGAAGGACATGGATGTGTTGGAACAGGTCCAGAGGAGGGCCATGAAGGTGATCAGAGGGCTGGAACACCTCTGCTATGAAGACGGGCTGAGAGAGTTGGGGTTGTTCAGCCTGGAGAAGACTCCGGCGAGACCATATAGCACATTCCAGTATATAAAAGGTCCCTACAGGAAAGATGGAGAGGGGCTTTTTACAAGGACAGGTAGCAACAGGACAAGGGGTAATGGCTTTAAACAGAAAGAGGGTAGATTTGAATTAGATGTAAGGAAGAAATTATCCATTGTGAGGGTGGTGAGATACTGGAACATGTTTTCCAGAGAAGTTGTGGATGCCCCATCCCAGGAAGCGTTCCAACCCAGGTTGGATGGGGCTTTGCACAACCTGGTATAGTGAACCGTGTCCGAGCCTATGGCAGGGGGACTGGAACTAGATGATCCTTAAGGTCTCTTCCAACCCAAACCATCCTATGATTCTGTGATTCCTCAATCATCACTGTTATATTTGATGTCTTCCAGCAGTACATCAAATAATGTGACTAACTTTGGTCATATGAAGTTTATTCTCTCTTATCTCCTCTCTGTAAAGAAAACTGGTTTTGTTTGCCTGTGTTTCATGTGTGCACAGCTTTGTGCTACTCTTAAAGGCAACATTCTTAAAAATAGCTGAAAAACAAACATCGAAGATGGGGGTTCAGCCGTAAAGGTTTGCAATGATCCTTTGTTCTATGAGATTTAATTGCGAAGATATGAGAGGGAAGAAAACCCTAAGGAATGTTTATTTTTACTTTTTTAAAAACACTTGAATTAAAGAATTGCACATGTCTGAGGCAAAAAATTGACAGAGCACTCAGGCCAGCAAATGTAGTGATCTTCTCAATGTCCAGGCATCACTAGTGCTACATTGTCTTGGGAATGAAGGCCAATCCTTGCTTTCATTTTCTTACTGATGCAAGTTAAGAGTGCTAAGTGCAAAGAGAGGTCACATACCCACAGCAAGGCTTCAGGTCAGTGTCAAAAGCAAGAGGAGACTCCCCATCTACCTCTTTACTGAATGTATCTTCCACACCAAAATGCCCATTCCATGCTTCTTAGAGATTGTTGAAAAGCCCCTGTCAGACATTTCCAGAAGAGGAACCCTTGTCTAAACCCTTTGCCATCTGAGCACATTCAGCTGCCAGACAGATGATGGCACCGTGTGACAGCTGCAGCTGTGCCACCTAGGTGATGATATCATGCAAAAGTAACTCAAGAATTCACAAATATTAGCATCAGGATTTGTCCAGGTTGCTTTCAGCCTGCACTGATTTTAGGCTGTTTTAGCTGTAATAAAAGTTCTCTAGCTGTCAGGTGGATATTTCCTATTGTTTTAGTTTAAATTATTTTAGCATTGTTGTGTGAATGACACTTAGCAGACTGTGTTAACAAAACATATCAAAATATATCCAGGAAGCTCCACAAACTATGGAGTAAGAACTTCCCTTCAGAAGCATCATGTGAAGATGGATGAAAAACCTGAGTCCTTGGTAACTCATCATAATCCCTTCCTCCTTGGGAAAAACACCTTGACCTTGACACTCAGAGAGACACTGGAAGGCTGAGTCTAACACCAAAAAAGAGGGCAAATACTAGAGTCTGTCTTTCGTGCATTATTAATGTTAACTGTATAGCAGTAGGCCTGGCCTAATAAAAAGAACTGTAGTAGTTTTGCTTAGAAAGTTAATACATTAATTATACTAAAAAGAAATTCTTAGCTCTACCAATCAGAGGCCCATAACAAGATTTTCCTTGTACAAACAGATGGGATTTGTAAGCTGCTTGATCTCCCACAGAAGACTATGTATTGTGGACTTGCAGAGATCAAGGGAAGGATTCAGTTACCTAAACACAGGCATTTAATGCCCTTTGAGACATCCTGCCTGGCTTCCACTCCTGTGCTTTATGGATTTCTCATCAGTTCTGTGTCACATCTGCCAGCTCATATCCAAATGATCCCCTGACTACACAGACCACAGGTCAGATTGCAGAAAGACCTAAGCATCCAGAGTGACCACAAGACAGTTTTGCACATCTTAGGACAGGGCCTTGCACCGTCCCACATGCTGACTGCTTAGACACAGAAGAAAATCCATCACAACCACCTTTTTGCCAGATAATATTGCTTTGGTTGGTTTCACTCGAAATCATGTTTTTATTTGTACTTCTCCTTTGTGTCTGACAGAATAAAAAACATTCTGGGGACTTAATGTGCAGGAGGTGTCAGTTTATTGAAAGGCTTTTATCTTTGTGTTTTGGAGTTGGTAATTACCTCTCATGAGTGAAACAAAAGGCTGGTGTCTGCTCTGGCTACCTTTCATTTCCTTTCAAACTAAACGTGACTCCAGACTGCTATGTTTTCTTGGCAATGATTTTACTAACGTAGCAGGTTGTTACAAACCAATGTTATTCGCATGATACCAAATAAATTAGAAAAATCTGCTGTAATTTATAAGTATGCAATTATGCTTAAACAAATAAGAAGTTGAGACTTCGCAGTATTCCCAGTGGGTTATTTGCACAATTCCAGTGTATCCAGAAGAAGGAATCACTGATTTGTCCTCTGATATAAAGATGCAATTTGTCCTATTCTGTTGGGAACTGCATATGTATTAAAACATATTTCTGGAGTTTGTTCAAATTAATCATTATGAAAACAAATGAACGTGTGGAATAGCTGTTACAAAAAAAACACAACCAGCAAAATACCCTAATTACTTCCAAAGATCAAGTAAGCTTTTTCCAAATAAGCAAGAGGGTATAAGCTTCAGATTCCTTTATGTGGTACCCCGGATATTAAATTCAAAAAGATCAAAGCTGAGAGAAAGTAAATTGGGCCACTTGCTCTATGTCCCAATCTGCTCTTCAGTGAAAGTTTATATTTCCCCTTCTTATTTCACAGGCTTTTCTAGGATTCTATGATCTATCAGCCCAACTTCCTGAGTACTAGAGGTCACAGAATTTCCCTCCATGTCTCTGGCCTTAGTTCAGCCTGTCTACCTTTTCCAAACTCTCTGTCCTTGACCCTTTACTGTGATACATATTTTTATTTTTTTTTATAAATGAAAACCCACTATCCCAGACTTATCTCTGCTCTTATCCAGGTCCTTTTTTTTTTTTTCCTCTATATAATGACAACAAAATGGCATAGGAGTCAAAAGAAAGAAGTTATCTGCAGTATAGAAGTAATGCAGGTGACCATTGCCTCTAGTTCTTGGTTTGCATCCACACGTAATGTTCTTTCACCCAACAATAGTGCTGTAATCAAGTTCGTTAGATTAGTTTGTACGGGACAGAATCCTAGACAACACAATTTAACCTTGTATGGCCTATAGACTAAATACAGGAAAGAGTCATCAGCCCTCAGTTGCCTTCTTATAGTTTGTTCAAGATGCCCAGACAAGACATTCTCCTACCAGACTTCATAAAACAGCTCATACTGAAAGCTGCTGCAAGAATACACGTGAGTAATGGAATGATAGCAAGGGTAAAAGAACATTACTGTGGCCTTCCTCATTTGTATCAGACTATCTTGAATACAGACCTTTTGATTCCTCTTTAAAAACATGCCTACTCAATCTATGAATGAATGACAACTGCTCTACTCAGTGGGATGGCAAATACCCATTGATTTCAATGGGACCGAAATGTCATCCTGCACGTCTGTAGGTTTAATTAGCTCCGTTCATCTCAGCTCACTGGTGTAAACCTGGAGTAGATTCAGAGACCTGAACAGAGTTGTAGAAGCCTGAAACCATCGAATAATATTTTTTGATGTGGAAAATTGTAGGAATTAATAGAAAGAAAACCAGATTTGTAACTGCAGGACTGATTATAAGGTGCTGTAAGCTTGCACTCTTCTGTTCTTTGAGCTGTTTTCATTGAAATTACTCTCTAAGGACTTCAGATGCACAATGTGATATATAATACAGAAGCATAGTCATTCTAGCATCCCTGAATGAATGTATCTGGACTGTTTGCAGAAGACAAAACAGACCAACAAAGATCTGAATTACTCTGGATGTTTGTTAGATGAACGGGAATGTACAGTAATGTGCATTCCTACATTTCACACCAGGCCCGCACTCAATAAATCAACACATGGGTTTAATTGCTGTGACAAATGAATGTAGCAAGGAGAGTAAAATTCTGCCGGGTAATGCAGTCATCCAGCAAAATCCTGGTCGGCCGAGATATGTAGGTCAGTCATTATGGACCAGTGAGCAGAGGCAGTCCCTAGTGTGAGAGCCTAGATGGAAATCTCACAGTGCAGTCCCTGTCTAATAAAACACCAGCCTGAGAGTCGGGCTTCAACATCCTTCTTAATAACCTTTAGCAGAGGAGAAAGGTATTAAATAAAGTGGTAATTAACAAGACTGACAGAGCAACAGAGTGGGATTTATTACTGGATTTTTCAATTTGCTTGATTATTTAGTTCTTTTTTTTTTTTTAATTGTAATTCTGCTTCCATTTTTAAAGCTACCTTCAAAAAGGAAAGCATTCAGCAACTGAAGTTTTAGAGTTAGAGAAAAAGAGATAAGAGCTTGATAAAACTAGTACCCCAAGTGAAGGAGATCAGAAACAGTTTCAGCCTATGTTCTCCATCACCTCTGCCACATCATGTGCGGAGGTGAGCACTCAAAGGGATAAGACAAAATCTGGAGGATGCAGAAGCATTGAGGAATGGTGCCCACACCTAAGCAGAGGTCTCAGCAGTGCGGAAATCCAACTTCAGTCTGGTACTCTATGGTAGAAGTCGTACTTATACATGAGATTGAACTTCTGTAGAGGGAATTACAGCTAGAAAAACAAACTCTGCATCCTCCTAATATTAATTTGTCTGAGAAAAACTGATGCCAGTTCCCACTCTGGTGAATACCTCTGCTGCAAGGGCAGCAGGTATTCACCACAGTGAATGATCATGTTACCCATTCCCTGCTCTACCATGTGCCTGACATCAGCCCAAGTGATGGGGATGGCACTGAACTAACTTTCTATATCCCACTGATCAAATTCCTTTGCTGGAAGCATAACTTCCTCCCAGCTGCAAGTAAGTCTTCCTCCACCAGGTCATCCTGGTAGAAGAACACAATGAGGCATGAAGCTAAGGTGTGTCTTCTACTGCTGAAGCCAGCTAAGCACATTGTAACTTAGAAACTTTGTAAATAAACACAGTAATGTCAGTTGTAACAGCAAATCTGATAGGAATGTCACTGCTTCTAGGAGATGATGGATGTCTTCTCTCTCTTTTTATCACAGCTGGAAGAATAGCATCACCAAAAAAAAATGCAGTACATAACAAACTTGGATAAAAAAAAGTTTAAACAACACAAATAACTAGAAAGATTACTTGGCATCTTCCTACTTGCACTGTCAGGAGTTTCACATCCTGCAATCTCATGACATTTCCCCAAGAAAACCCCAAACATTTTATAGGAAATTCTGTAAGTTCAAATGTCAGTATGCAATGCTCAGTGGTTAAAATTAAGGTGTCTTCCTTTATAATTCTGTAATATAATTTCTCTGATTCCATAATCACTAAAGCAGGGACAATCATTAGACAAGATAAGATTACAAAACAGCAGTATAGACAGCTCAATTCTCTGCACATGCAACTATAGATGCCTCTGTGGGTAACTTAATGAATCATTTATATTAGTCTTCAGGGATCAGAATATTGAGTGAACATATTTTCCTTCATGAACTATATCTAGGTCAAATTCACCTTTTCAAGCAAGTTATTAATTTTATGGATTTGCCCATGATGTTATATGTGGGCTTTTTTTCTTTAACCTTGTGACTTATCCACATAGTGCTTTTGCCTTTCCCTCCCTTCCCGCTTCTTTTTTCTTCTCTCCTCCAATATCATGTTTTCAGTTGATAGTAAAACTCATCCAGCAAAACCAAACGGATACTAATTTTACATACGTAGTTCAAATTCTCTTTCAGTCGGAGATACTGCTGTCAATGCTTTGGCAATTAGTGGTTATGGAAGACAATAAAGAGACAAAAGGGCTAAAATCATCCGAAGGGATATGTGCTAATTGTAAAGTGCAAAAACCTAAGAGCTACTCCTTCAGAATGTAAGAGATGTAATCTTAAGTATGTATCACAGCCACAGAAAAAGGGCAATTTGCTGTTTTTCTTCATGGAGGCACCTAAATTATTCATAGTGGCAAGTTCTGAGCTTTCTAGATTCGTGGGGTTTATACCTGAGCTTGGTTTCTTTTGGTTTAAATGCTAGGGAGTGTTATCAAGAGGATACGGATGATGTGTTGCTAGTAGGAAGATAGCCTCTTGCCACTTAAACTATCTCAACCACATTTTATGACTAGATAATCATAGATGACGCGAGAGGCTAGGCCACTCCCTGATGGATTTACAGCAGTCTCCAAACAGAGGGAAAATAATCCCTGCATTAAAGAGAATTTTCTTTAACAAAAAAGACCCAGTAGGTAGCCTGCTATTATTTACTACCTTCACAAGTGCTTCATTGCCATAAACTGTCTTCCTTTTATTTATTTAATTAGCTAGTTATGTTACAAAACTTAGCTCTGATGATTCATTCAGGCCTCGTGAGGTTTTCAGTAAGCTGATTCAGTCAGTCCAGGAAGGGAACACCAGAGACAAAAATAAACTTGAGTCTGGGACACGAGAGGCAGATAAGTATTCTGTCTCAAAATTTGATACAGATACAGACCCATCATCTTTTGCAAATGAGAACACTAATCAGTAGTCTTGAATGTGAGTTGAATCTCCAAGTTACATTAGCTAAACTATAATTCATATTCTGAGTTTGTCATGTGTTTGAAGTTGGATTGAAAGTAGTACTGGGAAATCTTATATGAGACAAGTTTATTAAAATAAAATCTGCACTGAAAATACACTGTCTGGAGGAAATAAGTTATGTTGTGTTGTCTGATAACTTCATTTCTTTTTCTTTCCCTGTCATGTATTCCCCTTGGGGCTAACATCTGCATCTTGTGGTTATGCTCATCTGGAAAGACCCAAGACACATTACCCAACACACCCGTGTTATGTAGAGCAAAGTGTACAGTGCTTTGTTCATGTACAGTGACTCAACCAGTCTGTAAGAACAGAAGTAATGTTTTTTTTATGCTGCATTTTGATTTCCTTTTCAGGGAGAAAAAAAAGTTGCTGTTACAATAGTGTTTTCACAGAAACCAGACTCATAAAATTTAGAAAGAAAAAGTGTGCTGTGAAAAGAAAGACTCACGCTTTAGAAAAGAGGTATTAGACGTACATGCCCAAAGCCACTGGGTGGCCTTGAGAGAACACTGAGATTAATCTCTTCTTTTTCACCCATTAAAATCAGACCTTACTTAGAGAAAAGCAGAGCATAATCAGACATTTTTGAATGTAGTACCATACAGAGTAGCATATATAAACATCAGTGTTAACCTTATCAAATCACAGACACATGTCTGTCTTTTCTAGATGGGTCATTGGGCTTTGGTTTAGTTTGGTTTTTTTGCTTGTTTATTTGTTTTTTTCCTCAGAAGTGACCAATCACAAGGGCTCCTGATCATCTATCTCACAGTCTTTGGTGCATTTACCCTGGTAACTTTATCATAAATTACTATTAGCTTGTTTTTACAGACAGATTTCTGAGAAACAGAATTTACTTATATGACTACAACTGAGAAGCAACTGCTGTTTTCATGTGGAAAGAGGTCTTAACTCCAAGGTGTTTCAGCACTGTAGTAGAGCTCCCCATATAGAATAACAAAGCCACATTCCCCTCAGCCAACCCTATCCCCTTAATTCTTCTACTGTAACTTCTATTCTGACTGCCTGTTGTCCACAGAACATTTAACTGTCTTATGCAAAGCAGAACTGCAGTAAAAGTAGGGATTGTGGAAGCTTTGCACAGATTATCCTAGTTTGGTGATTAGAGTATCTACATAGGAGGAATGCTTTCAGAATCCACCCAGGAAAATAAGAAAAGAGGAGAAGAAAAATTCAATAACAAACTATGGTAAGTATTAAAGTAGTAAAAATGGTCACACATTACTTTGTATTTACTTAGATGTAGAACATGCAGAACCTAAACCAGCAGGTGTATCCCATGTTGCCTGACTATGGGCCCTGCCTGACAAATTGCTTGGCATAATAACTAGGTCCTCAAAACACTTAGATCCTGCCCGTCCCTCTAAAATGCCAGGACCATGAGCAATTCGGAGCGTGCCTGGTAGTGATATACTTTTAGGCTATATTTGAGAAATCTGAAATGACAGAAGTCTTTCAGAAATAATTAAGTATGGGTCTTTGGGAGTCTAAATGCTGGATTTAGGAGCATCCAGATGGACTTTGCAGCCTAAACTGATCTTTTAGAAATCAAGTCTTAGCTATTTTTGAGGAACAGGCTATTAGATATTAAAGCAAAGGTTTCCTAAGTTCCAGCCCAGACTCCTAACCAGGAAAATTAGCCCATTCTAGCTGAGGGGTTTCTCAGGCATAATTAGATTTTCAATTAGCTACCATCTCTTTTTTTTTTTTTTTTTTCCTCTTTCTGTTTGCTAGTTTGTGAGGCCTGAATTACAAAGATGACACACTGTTATTGTGTGGGCTACATTATTTGCAAGTTACTTTAGATACTACTGGAAACACAGTTGGGTAACATCACCTATCTCTGATACAAATGTCAGTGATCTTTATGATGCTGAGTTCCTATTAAATCTATGATAGAAACCTTCCTACCTCATAAATTACAGCAAGCTCCCTTTCTCTCTTCCCCAGTTCAGGCACAAATTACTCTTTAACAGCATGGTCCCCTGGGAAACCCATGCACAGGCATACAATACTGGAAAAAAAAAACACAACAACAAACCCCCTTTGTCCTCAACACACACACATAATTATTTACCTAATGGATAAATACTGCTTACTTCATACTATGGGTACAGACATGAGGTATTCAAGATCAGGGAGGGAGGGGGAATATACTGTTGACATCAATTCCTGCAGGTATGGAAACCAAGGTGGCTATAAATTTCCATTGAATATGGTACCTAATGGGGTGGTAGCTTTTCAATAATTCTTGTGCACTTGTCAAAGAAATTTGACAAAATGGTCCATATATTGTCTTGTATGCCATATATAGACTAAGTTACAGGGCATTGCTCTCTTGCAATCTAGTGCATAGTGCTAAATTTGGGAATGGCACTTTTTTGTCAGTTTGGAAGCATGATTAGGGATAACAAGAATCAGTTCTCTACTTCTCCCACTCCCTAAAGTAACTAATGCTTCTATTAAAGGAATGAAAGAGCAAAATAATAAGTCAGACCATGAAAAATAAAAAGACAAAGATGGATTTCCACCAGGAGTTATATAAAGGATGAATTGGGGGGTCACATCCAGAGAGTGGTGATTAACATCCAGATGGAGATCAGTGACAAGTGGTGCCCCTAGGGGGAAAACAGCCCTTTTAATATCTTCATCAATAATATGGACAGTGGGATTAAGTGCACCATCACCAAGTTTGCAGATGATACCAAGTTGAGTGGTGCAGTGGACACACCTGAGAGAAGGGATTCCATCCAGAGTGATCAAAACAAGCTCAGGAAGTTAGCCAATGTGAACCTCATGAAGTTCAAAAAGGCTGAGGGTAAGGACTTGCACCTGGGTCAGGGAAACCCCAAGTATCATTACAGGCTGAGGGATAAAGACATTGAGAATAGCCTTGCAGACAAGGACTTGTGGTTACTGGTGAACATGATCTGGCAATGTGCACTGGCAGCATGTTGAGTAAGGTGATTCTGCCACTCTACTTTGCTCTGCTGAGACCCCACCTGGAATACTGTGTCTAGCTCTTGAGTCCTCAGTTCAGGAAAGATGTGAACTTGTTAGAGCATCTTTCAGAATATGTGTCTAGTTGGAAGTTATCTCATATTGGTGATACTGTCACCACCTAGTAATCTACAGGCTAAATTGTTTCAAAAGGCACGTTCCTTCTTGAAAACAGATATATCTGCATCATAAAAATCATCAGTATGAAAACAGGAGTGAAAGCTCAAGCACCAATGGACTTCAGGTATTTCCATTCTCCTTTTTTACTCTGTATTTTTAAGGGTCTTGTCAGAGTTACTCCACCCAGCCTGGGAATTCAACACTGGCATAGCCCACTTCATGAAAGATAAATAATAGTAACTGTACTCCATGAATAGTTGGATAGTCTTTGGGGGCAGGGGTGTTCTGCTTTTTCTATTCATTAATAAAAGAAAAAAAAAAAAAAAAAGAGGAAGGAAATTCTTCTCCTGACTATTAAATAATAAAAGTAGGCCAAGTCTCTGCTTGGATCCTAAGTTCTGTGAAATAATTCATCACTTTCTTTTCCTTCTTCCCTTACCATAGCTTCTATTTTTTTGAGGGTTTTTTTTTATTATTATTTTTTATGAAAGTGAAATAAAAATCAAGCTTCTAAATAGCTTTTGGGATTCTTGTGAATTCCACATCAGGGCCTTCCAGCCTGTTGCTCAGCTGCAACAAAAAGAACACAGAATATCCATGTTCTCATGTTTGGATAAACAGTTATAGCCCTTTTATAACAAAGGGAGAGATTTGGCCTTTTACTTGAGCAAGACTAATAAAACACTCTTTTTCACTGCAGGCTGTAGTATAACTAGATTGCTCCCAAAAGCTGTAAAAAGTCAGTGGTGATGTATTTATGGTCATTCTGCAAAGATTCAGGTAATTGAACAAGGGGCCAAACCAGTGAGAATCTGACTCGCTATTGTTGCTGGCAATTTGCCTTGATTAGGGAACAGGGGTGGGATTCATCTCATCCAGCTTTAGAGACAGACAATGTACGTGCCTCCAGCTGTGCTAGTCACCCTAGGTTTCTTTGTAGTCAGCTGAGAGAACAGGCAGGGATGAGTAAGTACAATTCCCATGACCTGCTTTAGAAGTCTAAATTCAGACCCTACAAGGATTTATATTTCTTCATAGACTAGAAAGAGGTCATAGATGGAAATGTCGAAATTTATTCAGATTAACTACACTGTAAGTAACATGAAGAAGTGATATAGTGGGACATGAAAACAGGTATTGTGAAATGCAGTGTGGTATCATTTGTAAGGCTCTACTCAGGAAACAAATACCTACTAAACCTACTGAGAATCTGGTCCAAGAGAAAGATGTCAAATCAGGGTAAGAAAAAGATATTATTATGGGAAACTAAAAAGAGGAGTTTAAAACACAGGGAAAAAAAAAAAGACTTCCAAAATATTTCTAATTATAGTGCTGGGAATCCCAATGCCCTGAAAGAATAAAGTGTTAAATGAATTTCAGCTAATTTATTCTTTAAATTCCTGGTCTTGAGTAACCTCTCCATAGGAAAAAAAAAAAAAAAACCAAAACAACAAGCAAACCAAAAAAACCTTTAATTTCAAAGTGTATCTCTTCCAAACTTAAAATATTTTCTTTCTACTTTCAGGAAGGCCCCATGCAAACATGTCAGTTTTTTGAAATGTTTCAAGAGGAAATTTAAAAATACTAATTTTAATGCTTATGGTGATGCCTTTGGGGTACAGTGACAATGCTGAGAGTCAGCTTTGAAGAATCAGCTGCAAATTAGTGGCTGACAACTTGTACCAGATTGACTTATTGTGGGTTCAGTATCGCTAATTTCAATGGGGCACGGGGTTCTTCCATTAGTAGTGTTATCTGCAGGTCAAAATTTGAAATTTGATCTAAAAATGATAGTGAGCCTCCATAGTATGTGTGGCCACAATCTGTTCCCCTGCGTTATTACTAATGTTGAATAAAATCCTATCCTGGCTCAAATCCACAAGCTTTCACCCAATCTTACTATGGCTCTGTTTGCAATAAAATGCCATGAAGGAGTTCTTATTCAATAAATGGGGCCAAATTCTGTTCTCATGATGGAATACCTCTCACTTCTCATGCGAGTCGGTATTGCACTCATCCAATATATTGCATGGAACCACAGATACCTAGAGTTTAATAGAGCTAATACTATGAAAGCTGTGGGGTTTCTTGAAGTACAGCTGCAAGAAAGGAGTTGAAGACTGAAAATCCATTTCAGTATGAAGAAGATAGTCTTGCCTGAGAGTTAATGAGTTTTGCTGTCTACATAATTATTAATTGTCTCTAACTGTTTCCAGTTTTGCTATTTATCAATGCACTGCATGGATCTTTGGTGCCAAAACAAATGGATTATGGAATACAAATGATGTTCAGATTCTGGTCGTGTCGAGAAGTATATATAATGATGACTTTTGAAACTGTCGCTGATCCATAACACCATGGGCATGTTATTTCCAGAATGCAATTGCAAAGTATGCTAATGTTTGATCAGACTGCAAAATCAGCAAGATAATAATTCTGAAAGCTGCTGGGATAGGGGAGTAGGGAGGACCTTGATGTTGTCTTGCAGTCACTGGCAAGTGGCACCTGAGTAGAGAGGTTGACAAAGCAGTTTTGACTTTCCCACCACAGCCTGGAAGTAAGAGAACATCAACAGTTTGCTAGAGTCACTTTTGACAGAAATAGCTGCCACTTTCTCATATATCCCCACCTGCAACGACAGCATCAAACACCTGACAAGCAAGACATGACAAATGACTCTTTAACAATATGCATAGTTCTAGGAGCTGATCTCCACCTCTCAAGGGACAAAGTGTGTCTTTTGCTCTTCTTGTATGAGCTGTATCTTAACATAAGACCACCAAATAATGCTGAGCTGGAGCTGTGGCAGTCCAGGTATGGGAAATAAATGAATGCTCCGTGTGTAAACTGCCACTGACTGCAGAAGCTGGGTGCCCACGAGCATAAAGGAATCCAGCTCTTGCCTGAAATGTTTAGACCAACATAGAGCCTACAGAAATGAGACTTAAAATCTCACAGAAACCCTTTCACTCAGATTTATGATTCTCTTCTGCTTCTCAGGAACCCTTATAGTTTTTTACAGGAACACCTCTAATGATGTTTGACACTTTTTACTTCATTAACAAGGATGATCTGAATACAAGAACCACCTAATCTCATACAGGAAGTTCTATGAAACTAGAATAAATTTAGCCTTTGTTTCTACATAAAGTGAGAGAAAGACTCAACTTCTCCCAAATCACTAAAGCAAATCTATTCTATTTGCTCACTAGATGACTATTCACATAACAACAGTCCCTTAACTCTGGGCAGTAACCAGTGCATTAGCATAGCTGAAGAAAAAGATGGAGAAAACAGCTGTAGCTATTTTAAAGGATAAAAATCTCAGAAAAGTGTTATTATACAAGCAAATCTCATATAGACACACAAGCTGGCACAAACTCTTTCCTAGCATAAATCATCCTGGTGTCATCATGAATCTAGAGCAGGTTTTAGATCCGCAGAGGATCCGACCTCTTGGCTCTTGCAGTGGACAGCTAAGAAAGCCAGTTACAGTAATTGCATCCTCAACCATGCATGTGTTGGGTTAAAGCACGTTTCCCTGATCAGCTCGTTGGAGCTGAGGCACACAGTTCATATAAAGGTGGAAAGACAGCATAAGTTATACACAGCATGAAGGAGCCGTCAAGGTCACTGAACTAGTGGGTTTTGTGACATTACAGAAAATGAAATTTTGTGGGAGAGACAAATTTCCACAAGGAAGGAAACAGAGCGAGTGTTCTGCAGATGACTCTGGGAAAAAGCAGTACAGAAATATTGTTCCCATTATGAGTACTAGCACATGAGATAATTGTGTTTGAGGTTGGTAATTACCATATTTGCATGTTTAGGTTGTATCTGTTCCTTCCATGTTATTAAGTGACTGCAGCATTATTTCATTAGATTTGCACACTGTCATCATGGGGGCTGGAATATCTTCTTTGTGTCAAAGCACACAGCTGTAAAAAAACATTGTATACTCCCTCATTTTGATTCTTCATCAAACTTGCCAAACCTCAAATTAATTCCAGGAAAAGAGCAGCAAAGCTAATGGAGCTCTGGCAGAGGGAGGTGGCTTTGGAAGTTTAGGACTCTGTAATTCATAATTACCTGTGCTAAACAGCTCGTGCTAAACTCCCACACATGAAAGATAGAGGATTAAAAATTACTGTATTTTGTTCTGTGCACTAAAAGACCTTTAGTTTGAATAGTGCAAAATACTTTATGGACATTAATTAATCAAACTTTAAAAGCCATGCTCAGGGAACTTAATTCACTAAACCAGGCTTCAATTTACCTGTAAACCTCATAAAAATCTTGAAAAGTAGGCAGCTCTGTACAAATCTGAATATATACCCTGATTATTTGCTTAAGCCAGTTGTAAGCTGCCTACTGAGACACTTCTGAAATTTTATGGGTAATCAACATCAAATATATAAAAATATATTCTCCTTAAAGAGATCAAAGAAGAAATGAAGGAAAAAAACTGAACACCAATGTAAAACACTGCAACAAATGGGATAATTCTTCATATAGAAACTTCCCAACTCTCTCCTTGCATCTTTTCTAACACCTTCATTCCATTCATCAGTGGAAGGTGATTGTCCAATCTGAGTAATTAAACCACTGTAAGTAAGGAAAATGAATAAAATGTGCATTGTTTGGAACCAGAGTTTCAATACTGGCCTTCAGTTCACAAATCACTTCTCAACTTTTATTTATTTATTTATTTGGTATAATATTAGATGATGTGTTTTAGATGGAAGGAAAGGCATTACGGGAGAGTACATTTAACAATGGAGTGGGAAAAGGCAGTTATTTATTTATTGATGTTCCCTTTTGGTTCTTATGGAGGACTTAAAGAGTCTGTACAGACCACAGATGTGAAACTTTTAAACATGATTTGTAGCTGCTCCTGCTTTCATTTTGACTTGATTTAAAGTAGCTCACTTTGCTACATATGGTAAAAATCTAAAGCAAAATAAAAATGGTATTATCAGCAGTCATCTCTGGTACAACAGCTGTCCTCAAAATCTATTTTTTTTTTTCAGAGTTTGAGCAAATTTATGAGTTTGTTTTTACAAGGTTGTCTGTCTTAACCTCCACTCAACTCAATTATCAAATTGTATAATTGCAACTTAGACACAGAAATTGAGTATTTAATTAAGGTTCCTTAAAAACCCTTTTCCAAGCTGAACTTTCTAAGTCAAGAGAGTTCATATTTAATATTTTTTATGCCATGCTTCCTGAAAGACTTGTCCGTAAGGATATGAATGTCAGTAGCTGCTCTACAAGGAATGAGAAGGATGTTAACTTTAATAGATCAAATAAAAATAACAGAAGTTTAGAATTACTCTTAGAAAGATAAATTGGTGTGGGTTTTTTCTTCCTCCTTGGTCCAAATATTCAAGCCCAGAATGTTATAGCAGAGTATTCTGGTGTAAAAATAAAGAGAGTGTGCTGGGCCCTAGGGTTTCCCAGGGCCCATCTGCCTTGCTGAAGCATATTTGTCATAATGTGCTTTTCAGTCCATTTACAGCCATGTTACTTCTTCCTTAAACTTCTGCTCAGCATCCAAATTTGAAAGATGAGGGGAAAAGGCTGGAACTTTCAGTATAGTGAAAGATGTGAGAAAGCCATTTTTATCTACTGAGTCAAAAGAGAAGGTGGCTTATTTCATCTTCATATTGTTCAGTAATCTAGAATCCCTGGCTGTTAGGTCCAGTATGTCACCTATCACCCCTCAGGGCTTTTATCAGTCAGTCCACTAATGCCTCTGGGTGGCCAGATTTTCACCTCAGCAGCTGCTCTTCATCCATTTGCTTCTGCCCTGGAGGCACAATGACATCTGTCACAGCTGTCAAGGCAGATGTTTACAAGGACCATGCTTTTGGGTGCCTGGTGACAGTGCTTCCTGAAGCATCTTAAAATGTCCCTGATAGATTATCTGTCTACCTTAAAGTAGGGGAGAGATGTTTGTTAGACCCCCACATTTGGACATAAAATGGAGGTGGCAACTGTTACTTTTATGACTTCTTGTGGCTCATAGGATAGGGAAACCACTGCTCTTTGAATTTATCTTGCTGTCCTCCATACATTTTGAAGGTGTGACAGAAATACCTTGGCCTGACAGATCTAGAGGCTAACTGGCCCAACAAGCAGTGCATGTAAAAATGTTTGTCATCTGTTCTGAGCAGGTCATCCAGCAGTTTCAATCTCCATACTATGTTTGACTTGTCTTTTGATCATTATTGAATCTGAATTGTTTGCCAAAGGCATTTCTTTTGTAGCTAATGCTTCAGTTTTCACACAGAATTTTTATTTTCCTTGGTTCTAACAAAATATTCTACTGGATATTTTCAGTAAAGAATATTCTCTTGAGAATCATCTTGGTGATTTTCTCTGCTGATAGGTCAGTAGGCTGCTTGTCTCTAAAGGAAGAATAAATGTTACAGTTAGTAACAGGTGACTTTTTCTTTGCTGTTTTGTGTCATACGTGAGGTAAAGAAATATGACTGGTGAGGCTGCAGCTTAAACTGGGATAAGTTTTGGGCACCACAGGATAAAAAAGAGATTGAGGGGCTGGAGCAAGTTTGGAGAAGAGCAATGAAGCTGGTTAGGGGTCTGGAGAAAAATGTCTGATAAGGAGCAGCTGAGGGATCTGGGGTTGTTTGGAGGAGGCTGAGAGGAGACCTTATTGCTCTCTACAGCTCCCTGAAGGGAGGTTGGAGTGAGGTGGGTGTTGGTCTCTTCTCCCAGGTGACTGGTGATAGGACAAGAGGAAATGGGCTGAAGTTGCCCCAGGGGAGGTTTAGGTTGGATATGAATAAAAATTTTTTTGGTTTTTACTTTTTGAGAGTGGTGAGGCCTTGGAACAGGCTGCCAAGGGAGGGGGTGGAATCACCATCCCTGCAGGGGTTTAAAAACCATGTAGATGTGGCACTTCAGGACATGGTTTAGTGGTCCTGATAATGTTTAGTAGATGGTTAGGTTTGGTGATCATGAAGGTCATTTCCAATCTTTATGGTTCTATGACTTGCACAGATTTCTTCTTACGTTGTGTTTGACCTGCAAGGTTTTGTGAGAGGACAGACTTCTGTGCAGTGAAGGCTTCCGTAGATTTTGTCAAATATGGTCCAGATATTCTTGTAGTGAAGATGATGCAACATCTCCTCAGTAAGTGATTCTTTAGAGCATTTTCAAAGTTTTAGCACTGAAGTGTCTTATAGCACTGATAAGGAAAAAGGCATTTTTATTTAATCACTATGGGCATTTCATCAGGGATTTTTTAATAAACGCAATTCTAATTTATTTTAAGACTTCTCGACTTTTCAACTTTTTGATTTTCAAAAATGTTTTCAATAAACTTATCTCTTATTAAAGGAACAGAAAGCACAAGATGCTCATTTCTTGAAAAGGCTTCAGAAAACAAATGTTTTCTGAAATTGCTGGGACTTCCTTGGTCTCTAATTAGACACTTATTGCTTCAAATATATGAGATACTTTTGGAAAGACCTGTGCAGGTATTTCCAGAAATTGCAGGGATGTGTGTGTTTTATTCTAGTGTGCAGCATTTGCCTGGATCAGCAACCTCCCTATACTTTGATTATATTCTCCAGGCTTTGTTGGTGCAACTTATAAATAGTTAAAAAATAGTAATGTACTGTAACTAATCTGCAGCAGTGTAAGACAACATGATTCATACTGCCATTAAATTTTCCCAGGCTGGTAATTTTTTCTATTTTCAAATTTCTGAGTAAAGAAAGCACTTCTATGAGACTATGAAGGGGGGTATTCAGGGCCACCTTCAGTGGAACAATTGCTAATTGTACTAGAAGACACATTTTGGTGCCTAACCTGACACACTTTCCTGAATCCTGCCTGCTAGGAGTGTGAATATGATGAAAAGCAGCTCTGAAGCAGCCAAAATCAGACTATCTTTGAAAATCCTTGCCAGGGTATTTCAGAGGGGTCAGAATGTAGTTCATGCTCCATTGCTGTAGAACTATGTGATGAACTACAAACCTCCTGTTAGGGGATGTACACACGTAAACCCCAGCTGCTAGGTCATCGAAGACAGACAGACTAAGGAATACCCTGCTCTCCTGTATGCTCCGTATCAACTAGCAAGACTGCAGCAGTACTGTGAATGCTTCACTGTGTTCACGCAGGCAACCCTCTGTGTGCTTTCTTGCTCTCCTATCATTTTCTGCTGTCTAATTAACATGTCAACTCATGTGTTTCCTGTGCTTTAAGAATCTTGGTTTTCCTCCCTCTATTTCACCCTGTTTTCATAATACATTTTTCATAATTTATCATTCATTTACATTTCAATTAAGAACACTAGCTGTTTGTAAAAGCTACCCTGATGGGAAGTCTGTAATAAATTATTGAAGTTAGTATAATCTGCACTTCCCATTACCACCTCATTTACCTTAATGGCACTAAAAAGACTGTCACCCTCAATAGAGTTCATGATTCTAATAGGAATTCCTTCGGGAGACAATCTCATGTGAATTACATATTTGCATATGGTATAGGTTGTGTTAGGTGATTATAGGCTGAGCTTTAGAATACTATTCTTTAAGGATTACAGCTACACAGAAAGCTACCTTTCCAGAGTCAACAGATGGCACGGCTTGATTCAAATAGGTAATATCTCTACGAGGACTCTCCACAAGTATTGTCAATTTATTAGGCACTGAGAAAATTTTCTGTCAATTAAAAAAAAAAAAAAGTTAAGAACCGCATCATTTATTATTAAATCTGAGCAGGAGCCAGACTTTTCATTTTGTACAAAATACTTTTTTTTTTTTTTTCCCTAGGAAAAAATAAGAACAAAAATCCCCAAGCCTTCCAGTACTACATTTCTCGTGAACAAAGCAGTCCTTTTGTTTGGGTAAGCCAAAACTTGATTTTTTTAATTTTTTTTTTTTTTCATTTCTGTAACTACCTATTGCTTCAATCTGAAGTGTTTCAAAACTTTTAAGAGCTCTCTTTCAAAATACCTTTTATTTTAAATCTCCACTTACCAGCTAAAGCTGCTACACTTGAATCAGGTTTTTTTGTCATGAAGATTTCCATCAGGAGGCTGTCAGTCAGTTGCCTTTATTTTTATTTTCATTATGACAACACCCAGGCACTAGCTAGGACTCAGAAGTAGATTCAGTAGAGCTGTGTAGTAAGAAACAGTCCCATCCCCAAGGATTTTTTACAATATAAACAGGTAATATGGCAAAAAATATAAAATGGGAGAGAGAAGCAACATATATAGTGATTTGTTCACTAGATTAGATGTATATTCACTATTAGATATATAAATTTGCAGGATAATTCAGCTACTAAACTATCCACCTTGCTCTGAGTTTCATAGTTTCTTGGAATGTGCAACATCTGTTTCATGAAACTCAAAGGTTGGGATGTCTAACATTGTTCAAAATGACCAGGTACAAAACTGAGTGAACTGTGTCCTGGGGAGCAGATTTTGCTTGATTGCTGCTCAGGTATCAGGAAAGATGTGGTCTCACTTTCTTGCTGCCTACCAGGAGTCCACCTCTATTGCTGCCTCTATACTTGGAAACAGAACAAGACCCAGCACCCAATTTTCATGAATTAACAGAGTCATACCATGTAAAAGTTGTCCCCGGGCTATCCCTCATTTCTGTGAAGCATTGGATTTGAAGGTTGGATTGGAAAGTTGGATTTGATGATTCTAGAGGTCCTTTCCAACCATAATAATTCTATGATTCTATAAAGTTTCTTCCTTTTCAGATTTTATGATAGTTTATTCTTTCACAGTGGATTTCCTTTGACCTAGTAAAGAACATGGTCTTCCTTTGAATGACTACAGAGGAAAGGAATGTAGAAGAAATCTCTACATATGTTCTTCCCCTAGGAGTAAGAAAAATATTCTTTCAAAATTAACTAAGTCCTTATGGGGCAAGTACCTGTTCCAAACCATTCAAGTCCATCATGTAAAGTCAGAACAGTTCTAGGTTTAGTTCAAGGTGAAAATTTTACAGTTAGAATATTGTCATTTAATGTAATATGAATGGCCATGAGAATCTGTTTCACTTCCTGGAGTTACTCAAGGTAAACAAGGTTGCAAGTGAGAAAAAAACACCCTAACCCACTTCATAAGAAATGGGAAAGGAAGGGAAGGGAAGGGAAGGGAAGGGAAGGGAAGGGAAGGAAGGAAGGAAGGAAGGAAGGAGAGAGAGGAGAG